>BQNB010003885.1:0-111553 GCA_026074375.1 Tanacetum coccineum
TACGAGAAAAAAAATAATTAGTGAAATATATGACGAAGTAAATGACATCATAAAATGACCTGAAAATACGAATTGTTACACTAATGGGCTTATCCGGCCCATTAAATGGGTTCGGGTTTAACCCATTAAGTATTCTTCAATGTCGGCTCTGGCTTTGACTGTTGACTTTGGCGGGGTTGACTTTGATTTTGTTGACTTTGGCTTCGATTTGACTTTGTCTTTTCACGCTTTTCCATTCCGTGCTCGGTTTTGTCGTTTTTTGCTTGATTTTTCGTCCTTTTCTAAGATATCTGTTTCTTGCACAAAATAAGTGAAAACATACAAATACAATGTATTTTTGGTACGTTTTTGGTCATTTAAGTCCCATTTTAATGGTGAAAGGTATGTGTAATTAAACGCATACCAAAATCCCCCATACTAAGACGTTGTCGTGTCCTCACGCAATGCTATGAAGTAAGCACTTAGAAAACTAAGAATCTCGATCCCCCTCGACTAATAACCTCGAAAAGTAGCTAAGTGTTCATCAAGGGAATTAAAGACTCATAAGTTTTGAAAATTCTCGTCTTTACCATTTTTATATATATACACTTATTCCTACACATATTTTTGTATTTTTCATTTTTCTTATTTTTGGTAGTTTTCATATTAATCAACTAACTAGAACGTTTGACTTTCGTTATTTTATAACTTTAAGGGATCATAGAACAAGATGCATTTTGATCCGAGAATGCCCCAAAAAAAGGATAAATTCATCGTTCCCGACTTTTCACTTATTCCAAACCAAGCTTAAAACGAAATTCACCGTCAATTATGAGTTAAGATGCTAACACTACTCATATTTGCAAGTTGTAAACTTTTCACTCCCGACAGTTATTATATCTTAGGTGTATGTGCTATTTTGAATTTCAACCATGGATCAACGTTTTGCAACATTCTATGTTTCACGTTCCACCCGAGAATAATGAGTTTGAAGGCGAGATCATCCCATGTAGCGACTTTCGTCTCGGCACATCCCAACCTTGCGGTTAAGTGACCAGGCTTTTGACACCCCACAGAGACTAGTATCGGGACTCACGGACCTTAGGTTTCATAAACTCTTAGGTTTTCCGTATATACATAGCTTATAAAATAGAATAGCCAAAGTTCAAAAGCATATTTGAATTTAACAAAAAGAGATCTTTTATTTATTAATTCACACTTAATATTAAACATTTATGCAATTGTAACCCTCGACCTTTTAGAAGGCTGCAACATCGGTTGTGAGCCGGCAAGATGCAGCAAACTTTTATCAGTCTCGGATTATTATTCTTACTATGGGCTTTCTTTAGAAGGCTGTAACATCGGTTGTGAGCCGGCAAGATACAGCAAACTTTTATCAGCCCACAGTTTATATTTATTATATTTTTTCATTTTTCATCATCATTTTTTTTATATATGACAAGACTTCTTTTTAGGAAAACGTCTTTTGGAAAAATTCAAGTATAAATTTGAACTAAGGCTAAAGTTTTTGCTATATACTACATAAAAATTATTGATTTAAGTTTAATCTCCAAAAGTAGCACGTATATTAATTAGGTTAAGAGCTTATGACGAGAAAAGCGACAAATTAAACTCTTGAGCTCATATGATTTCCAAATTATCCTTGTTTAGCATCAACTCATAATTAACAATATCATTTCGTTCTTTTGGCGGATATTCGCGAACGCTTAGTCTAACGGTTAAGGAAAGCTACGAGCTCAACAACGCTCGAATCGGTGTCAAAATTTATCTATTCTACCCTGCAGGAAAGTCAAAATTGTGACAAAACACTTATTTTATTTTTGAAAATTTTTAAATTTTTTCATTTTTTTTTTGAAATTTTGGTGGTAAAAACAGGATTACGTGAGAAACAACGGCTGCAGGCACAATCAAATCGAAGATCCCCCCATACTAGAATGAAACATTGTCCTCAATGTTTTACGAAGGGTTTCTACATAAATCCTAAGTGTTTATGAATTATGCTTATAGATATCATTAGTCCGATAAGATTAGATATGGGATTCCAAATGAAAGCCGAGGATTGTGAAGCTCTTGTGATGAAAGGCAATTCCATGAGCACGAGAGGTTCAAAAAATCTGAGACATCCTGACAATTACACACAAAATACAAAACATGGACAAAGGTGAGGCAAGGCCTCTCACTAACATTAAAACCATTAATTCGTATTACTAAAGTAGATTAACTAATACGAATAAACTAGGATAAGCATGGGGTGTCTCCCATGAAGCGCTTGTTTAGGGTCGCTTAGCTTGACCCAATTCCCTGAATTTAGTAGTTCTTAGGGAATGTTTGGAGGTCCGGGATATCCATAGCAGGGACATCCCCTCCAAAATAGTGCTTCAGACGATGACCATTTACTTTGAAGTTTGGCCCAGAGTTTTGGGATAACTCAACGATGCCATATGGAAAAACTTGAATAATGGTAAATGGTCTTGACCAGCGGGACTTCAATTTGCCGGAGAAAATTTTCAATCTTGAGTTAAAGAGGAGGGACTGATCACCGCGTTGAATTGAAACCGGTTTTTGATCTTTGCGTATGATCCTCTTAGTTTTCTTTTGTAAATAAAGAATTTTCATAGGCTAGATCCGCAGTTACTTATTCATTGAGTTGACTGATCGTTGATTCCTATGGTTTGAGATCATAGTTTGCATGTTTAAGGGCCTAGTGAATAAAAACCTAGTAAGCGTTGTGGCTCAGCTCAATCAGCAAGATAGATGACATGCCTTTCCATATACAAGCTTGTACGGAGTGCACCCGATGGGTGTTTTGTATGATGTACGGAAGGCCAAGAGAGGTACATTCAGTTTGTTCGGGCCAAGAGGCCACGTTCTTCGCCACTGCCTTTCAAGAATTCTTTTTAAACCACGATTCGATACCTCAACCTGCCCACTTGTCTGGGGGTGATACGCGATGGAGAGACGATGAGTGACTACCTATTTAAGCATCACCTTTGTAAACTGGTCATTGCAATAAAAAATGTGTTCCACGATCACTAATGATGGCACGAGGGGCATCCGAAATCTAGCAAAAAGAGAGATTTAAGAAATTGCAAAAAACTACTCGGGCGTCGTTGGTGGGGAGCGCTTTTGCTTCAACCCATTTCGACAGGTAATCGACAGCCACAAGTATGTATTTGTTTCCTTTTGATGATGGGAACGGTCCCATGAAGTCTATGCCCCAAACGTCAAAGATTTCACATACTTGGATGGAATTTTGAGGCATCTCATCCCTTTGTGAAATTTTTCCTTGTCGTTGGCACGAGTCGCAATTTTTAACCAACTCGTGTGCATCTTTATAAATTGTAGGCCAAAAGAATCCGGCATCAAAGACCTTTTTGGCGGTGAGATTTGCACCATGATGTCCCCCGGTGGGTCCATTGTGGCAAGCTTCGAGTATGTCGAGAGCTTCTTTGCCGTGCACACACCGCCGGATCACTTGATCCGCACATATTTTGAACAAGAAGGGGTCATCCCAGAAGTAGTGTTTGACATCTTTGAAAAACTTGTTTTTCTGCTGGGATGACATTCCCTTGACAATGAAGTTCCCCGCATGGTAGTTTGCGAAATCTGCAAACCATGGGGTACTATCAACACGAAGAGCAACCGATCCAAGAGTTTCGAGAGGAAATGTTTCCGTGATTTCCTTGTTCTCGAGTTTATCTTGATGAGGGTTCTCAAGTCTGGAAAGATGATCGGCGGCCAGATTCTCTGCTCCTTTTTTGTCTCGGATGATAACATCGAATTCTTGGAGCAAAAGGATCCTTTTCACCGCATCTGTCTGGGACTTAGCATCCTTTTTAGCGAAGAGATACTTTATAGCTGAATGGTCGGTTATACACTATGCTCTTGTCATAAATGAGATATGACCGAAATCTCAAAAGGCGTACATACGAGAAAGTAATTCTTTTTCGGTCGTAGCGTAGTGTGCTTGAGCTTCAGGTCATGGTTTTGCTGGCATATGTGAATTGGTTGGAAATGCTTATTTTTTCGTTGCCCTTGACTGCCCCCGATTGTAAAATCACTTGCAATCACACATATTGAGTTCGAGGGCAAAGTCCCGTTGGAGCAATCAAAATTAGAGCCTTGGTCAATTTTATTTTAAGTGTATTAAAGGATTCGATACACTCTTTTAAGAAGAAAAATGAAGTCTCTTTTTCAAGCAGGTGAGTCATTGGGCGGGCTATTTTGAGATAGTCTTGTATGAACGTCGATAAAAGTCGGGGTGCCAAGAAAACTACGGACACGTTCACAGTAGTCGGAGTGGAGGGCAGCTTGCGATAACGTTAACTTTAGCTCGGCGACCTCATTCCTGTCTTAGAGTTTTGTGTCCAAGAACAATGCCTTCTTTTACCATAAAATGACTTTTCTCTCAGTTTAGGACCAAATTGGTGTCTTCACACCGTTTTAACATTTTGTCCAAATGGGATAGGCATGTAGAGAAAGAATCCCCGAAGACTAAAAAGTCATCCATAAACACTTCCATTGTTTTTTCAATCATGTCATGGAAGATTGACATCATACATCGTTGGAACATGCCAGGTGCATTGCATAGCCCAAAAGGCATGTGGCGATAGGCAAATGTTCCGTATAGGCAAGTAAAGGTTGTCTTTTCTTGGTCCTTCGGGTCTATGGGAATCTGAAAATAACCCGAGAAGCCATCAAGGAAACAATAGAATTGGTTTCCTGCGAATCTTTTGAGCATTTGGTCCATAAAGGGCAATGGAAAGTGGTCCTTTTGGGTAGCCTCATTCAATTTATAGTCAATGCACACTCTCACCCATTCGTGTCCATTCGAGTCGGTATTAAATCATTTAATCATTTTTTATGACGGTCATTGCCTCCCTTTTTTGGTTCACAGTTGCACCGGGCTTACCCTGGACTGTCAGAGATCGGAAATATTAATCACGGCGTCAGAAGTTTTTCAACTTCTTCTTGATGACGTCATGATTTTCAGATTTACCCGCCTTGATGCTGATCGTCGGTTCGTATATAGTCCTCTTCCATGAGAATTTTTTTCTTGATTGGACTATGGGTACAAAACTCTGGGTTGATACCCTTAATATCGGAAAGTTTCCAAGCGATGGCTCGCTTGTGGGACTTTAGAACCTCGATTAGAGCGGCCTTTTCCTCATTCTTTAAATCTTTTGCAATTATGACGGGCAACTTGTCGTTACCTTCCAAAAATGCATATTCTAAATGAGGTGGCAAGTCCTTGAGTTCAACCTCAGGGGGCTCATTAACTGAAGATTTTTCATTGTTTGCTTCACAAATTTTAAGATCTTTTCGAGTTTCTGGAAAATAATTTCCTTGATTGGGAGGTGGTGGTGACGGATCACTATTAAGAATTGCTTCAAGGAGAAGAATGTCCCCATCAGGGTCATAATATGTTGGATCAACTTCCGGTGAAGTTGGATCATCCTCTATAGCAAGAAAAGAGTCGGCTTCTTCGAAAAGGAGAAAATCACTGTCCCCGAATAGAGTTAAAGTCGGAGATGAAGTAGAGATGATTGGATCATAGTAAGGAGTGGGATTGCCACTCGAGATCACATTAGAGAAACCAAGAACTTCTTGAGAGTATTCTTCACAAGCCATATCAATGACGTCAATTCGGTTTGCCGTCATATGATTGTAATTAGCCGTGTATCTCAAAGTTTGGTCCAGATTAAATGTAATGGCCTCTCTGCCAACACGAAGGGTTATTTCACCCTCGTATACATCTATCAATGCACGACTGGTCTTTAAGAAACTCCTCCCGAGAATTAAAGGTACTCGAGGGTCTGGCCAAAATCTACGACTACAAAATTTGCTGGAAATTTGGAACTTTCTGTAGTATACATGAATATCATAACACAAGCAAGAGTATGATGGGTTGGCTACTATATCTTAGAGAGAGAAAGTGGTATTTCTAGAGAGAGAAAATGAAAGAGAAAGTATTATCATAAAATGAACAACCAACCCCTTCCCACGGCTGAAAGGGGTTTATATACATGAGTGTTTATGCCCAAATGGGCTTTGAGTATGGTTACATATGTGGGCTAAAGGCCACGCCCTATACTATTAGTCATACGTTACATTAGACAACGAGCTATGCTATTCTAGCTTATACACGGGGTGACCGAGTCTTTTTCATAATCCTAACAATCTCCCCCTAAGGGAGGTCACCCCAAAAAATACATTATGAATTCTAGCATTCTACTTCATTGACCTTCTGTCTGTAGCTCGAAATCTTTGATTCTTCAGTCCTTGATGTCCTTGTAAATTATGTAGTGAACTTTGAGACTTGTCCCTTAGGATTGTGTGATCTTTGAGCTTTCTTTGAGATCATTGTCCATCTTAAATCTCTTGATCATCCTTGTTAAGTAGCATTGCCTTCATGTGATGTTGTGACCTTCGGACCCGCATGCTCACACTTTTCTTGATCATGAAACTACTTCTCAGAATTGCGGAAGTTGTGTTGTAGGTCATTCAGTTGTCATGATGTCTTTACTTGGAAAATTTAAGTGTGAGCATTGGGTGGTGAATTGACTCCACTGTAATGAGGTGTCTCCATCTCCATCTTTGCTTGATACTGTAATGAAATAGTTAGCAATAAAGCTTGTGGGCGAATGTGGCTTTGTCATTTGCCCGAGTCTGGTTGGATTAACCTCTGGATCCGTGAGGACTGACCTGTGATCAGGTAGATTCATCTTAAGAAGAACCTCCTTGACAGGATTTCCAGTATAAGTATTAGATCATCTGTTGGTGTAACCATCAAAATTCTACTTGCCTGTTTCTGGATAAGAACGTCTCAAAGCCAGTCAACTCGATAAGAGTGAATACGGTTAAATTATATCATTACCGATTAATAGAAAAATTGATTTGAAAATCAATCGACGTGTTAATTGAGAAAGTATTTTTGTGACACATCGATAGTGTTTTACAGCACAAAATCAAATTTCATCAGAAATACATTTGTTTTGAAAGATATACACAGTCAATGTGCTTGAAAATCAGTTGTTGAGCACATCGAAAGGTTTTCCAAAATGATTCGTCAATTCACAACCTGGAACAAGTTTGATTCACAAGGAATCGCCCCATCGTTGCTTTCTATTTGTCACAAGTTTAATCCATAGTGGATCTCATATGTCACCAACCAAGAGCTTGTTTGATGTTGGCTCTAGAAGGATTTCCATCTTCATTGTGAGTACTTTCGTAACACTCGGATGTTCTGGCAATACCACGAGGATAATGCGAAGGACTCTTAAAATCCTTACTTGTTGTCACAGTGTGTGAGAACCAAGCACATTATGGATAAGTGTCCTAACGAGACTTTTGGATGATCTCAAGGCTCTAGACTCAATAGTGCATTTTTGGTTTTAGTGGATCGGTTGCTGGGAGCGGACTGCCAACCTTTTCTTTATCGATTAACTCGGACGGTGAGTGAGTCGATAGAATTGTTTTTTTGATCTCCATAAGAATGAAACAAGGATCTTTGAGGGATCTTGAGTAGCTAGGGAGGGTTGTGCAGCGTATCACTGGGTCCATGATACTTGTCTTCAATGTCAGCAATCAACCATGTGATTCTGACAGCATATGTATTGACCCAGTTTCTGCCTAATGTTCAAGGAGGGCTGCTTTCTTTTCACCCTTTATCTTAACATTTATTTTTCATTCTTTAACCCCTTCAGTTCTTACCAAGACTTCATTACTAGAACCTTGTTGGGTTTATTCCAGTACTAGCTCCATCTCAGTCCGCACTATTCCTTTATTCTCACATTACTCCTTTTTGTAATCTACTAAGGACTTTACACTAACTTGTGGATTGCCCTGGGTAGATTCCATCCAGTTCTGGCGGATCGTTTGGAAGTGTACCTAACATACCATCCTTATAAATTCGATAAGTAAATACAGTGGTCGGTCTTTTCTGTACTGTCCCTTCGCCATCCTATATCATTCGCTCCCCTTAATATTGTGCATCGATATTTCGAAAAGAGTTTAGCACATATGGAGGAGCCTACTCATGTGTTTAAAAGATTTATTTTATTATCAGATTTTCCTAGTTAATCACATTTTTCCCGAGCAAAAATTTCAAATCCTTTGAGATTTTGGGTCTCGACTTTGTTTAAGTTAGGAAAAATTTGGAAGAAAGTGTGTCCAGGTTCATATTATCCGAATTTGTGAGACAATGGTTATCTTATATACAAGCTAAAGTTACGTTTTAGTCACTAATAATAATGTACATATTACAATAACATATTAAGATAGACTACCTCATTCGGTTTTCTTCAGTAAACGGTAGTGCCTTCTCGTTTCGATCCACCCATAATAAAGCTCTCAGATTCTAAAAGATACATCGCTATCTTTAGAGTTTCTGATTAGAGAACATGAAGTCCTTGCCTACCTGTCAACATCTTTCTTGTCTCAAAATCTGGTGTTTATCCCTGGATTAGTCTTGTTGATCTGGAATTTTCCCTTGACTCGATTTTTTTTTTTTGATGTCCAAGCTTCATCAATCTTATTACAGAGTGCCTATCACTGAACTTGTGTATTTCATTGAATCCTCTAAGATCATCTGCACCACGTATCCATCTCTGAATTGTAACTGCCCTTGGAGGCCTATGACTGTGTAGCATGCTTGAACTCAAATCCAGTGGCCCTCCCATCGAGGTTTGTGAGTTTAGCTGCGATCTTGGTAACTATCTAATTTCACTAGCCTGAAGTCTTTACGCGGTTTTATACCGTTTTCGGTTTTGTGTCTGATAACCCAAGTTTCGGGGTCCATAGGTGGACAGAGGTAGATAGGAATCTTTTTGTCTTCAAGGTGTATAGGTGGGTTCAAAGTGACCTTTGAAGATTTAACAAGTATAGATCTTTCAAAGGTCACTAGGGGTACATGTGTTTGATAGTCCTTTTCTGCTATAACGTATTCTTGAGATCAGCTCGACGATGGACTTTTTTCTTCATGTAGTTGTACACTCATACATGAAAAAGACTTAGATTTCGACGACAACTTAGATACTATATGAGTTCTTACTGCTTGGCGTCTCCTTCAGATCGGAGAATTTCGGTCAATGTAGAATGTTGTCTTTAAACACAATGAGAGATTACATACATTAGCGGCGTATCATACTTGCATTCCTCTTCAATCCAGAACTGATCAGGCACTAGTTGCTCCAAGCCGACATCAGGATAATATGCCACCTTCATCTTCGAGATTGACAAGGCCGTTCTGCCAACCTTGCGACCATATCATAGATACTCTAGGTCTTTTTTGAAGAAGAAGTCCGGTTGAATGGTTACGTGGCCTGGTTCACCTCCCAGTGGAAGTGGCTTGACTTAACGTTTGTACTCGTGGTTTGCATCATCCACTTGATTGGTAAGAAGTTTGTGACACTCTTCCATTTGGAATTGGAGATGAATCACGTTATGATGAAACTCTTTGACGATTTTGAATGCAGGGCCTTCCAGGTCTTTGGGAGTGAGTTCAGAGATTCCTTATTGTTTACAATACCAATCCATAAAGGTAGCGATATCCCCGGTCTGAGCAAGTAATGAGTTCTCCAATGGAGGTTCATATGTAGTCTTCAGAGCAGAGGCCTAGTTGTTAGTTGGTACAGGTAAATCAGATGACAGGATAGTCCAAGCAGGTTCTGGAGTGGCCGGTCTGTCTTCAGTGAGAGGTTTCCACCAACTCTGCCTCAGGTTGACTGTAGGAATATGATCATGTACGACCTCATCACCACTAGAGAATGCTCTGTGCATCTGCGTAGTTTCATTCATCCATATGAGTATCACAGGACATCGTTGTGATTGAGGGCTTGATCTGGGTGTTAGTCGTTGTCCAAGCAGAGTATTCATCTGAAGCAGCTATCTTTGAGGAACTTGGGGCCGCGGTGCTTGTTGATTGACCTCCCTGATGAGTGGATGAGGACGGAGGTGGTAGAGGAGGAGCTTGGGCAGAATCGGAGGCTCCGGTTGTGCTAGAAGCCCTTGATGCGCCTGACGGTGGTGGAGGAGGAGGTGGTGGTGAAGGTGGAGACCCAGGCAGAGTATTTGGAGAATCTTGCTTACTTTTCTTCTTAGTTTCCTCCTGAACCTTATCTACATCAAAGTCCTTACTTTCATCACGACGGATGGAGTCCTGTAGTGCTTCATATGCTACTCGGTGGTCAGCATGTCCCTTGTCATAGTTCTCCTCCAACATGCGTTAGAGCAGAACTTCCTTCATGTCAGACGTAGGGAGATCCTTGAAGCGAGCACGAAGAGGAGCTCTCATTGCATGCTTTACAGATGAGATAACCACCTCTTTAACTGATTCATCAATCTTTCGGTCAGTCTCCTGTGATTCAATGAACTCCACCGTCTGCTCTCTGATCATTTTGGGCCAGTCTATAGTTTCCAACTTATGGATCTGGTCCCCTTGCTTGTCCAGCCTTTTTTCTAGGGCTAGATTTTCTTCTACTAGATTCGCGATAAACTCTTCAAGTTTACCCATGCGCTTGATGAGGATAGGATCTGATGGACCTTGTTGAGGTTGAGGAGGTAGTGGAAGAGTTGTTGTTTTTGTTGTAGTTGTTGGTGCTGCTGTTGTGGTTGTGGTGGTTGGTAGAGGCCAATGAACATTGGGTGAATCGGGTCTAGGCATGAGATCGATCGTCGGTGATGTCATGGGAGGGATGACAGAGGTGTCTTACTGAATAGTGACGGACACCATTTATTCAGCCTCAGTGTTTGCCGTCATCTTCTCATTGTCAGCCTCAGACGGCTTGTCATTCAAGAATTGATCACCAAAGCTAAGGTCTTTGGCGAGATGTTGTAGAGAAGACAACGTCCCCGTAGAGCTGACAGGTTCTTCTGGTATCACCTGTTCATCAACCGTTAGCTTTAGATTCTCCTGTACATCAGGGTATGCCGCGGCCGTGAACCCTTCATCCATATGCTCAGGTTGAGGTTGACTGGAGGGATTAGTGATCTCAACATCCGAGTGTTCAAGGTTTGGTCTAGCGAGAACACTAGGAGTTGGTAACGGTAGGGATTCAGCAACATCATCAGGGTTTGGTCCAGCCTGGCCTTCATCTATTGTACCAGGGTCTGATCCACTGGCTTCGTTTGAGCCCACTTCTACCACTGAAAGGCATTATATTTTATCGGAACTCTGTGTCACTTGCCATACAATCCAGCTCGGCTATTAGGGAAAGTGGGAGTCTATCACGACCTGCTGTTTCAGTTGAACATGAGAAACGTTCTCTGAAATATGTATTGTCTCAGCCGAGCTCTTCTTATTTGGGTTTGAAGGTTTAGGAGGGGGGGGGAACTTGTGCCGCTTTGTTCTCACCTACTTTCTCCTTTCCACTTTCCTGGACCTCTGGTAGTGGTTGAAATTTCCCAGTGTCAGTTTCCCTAAAAACCACCGGAAGGAAAGGACCCCTTTAAGTAGGGTAAGCATCTGTTAGGCTCTCTTCTAGAACCTTTTGCAGTATTGCCTCCTCTGTGTCTTCAAGGATGGGTTTAGCAGCAGGAACCCCTTCATTAATGAATTCATCTACCAACCGCTTAGAACTCTTAGCAGTTCTCTTCTTAACCACTTTCCCTGCCTTAGCACGTTTGGCTAGTGGTTGGGCCTCATACTTTTCTGACACCGACTTACGCTTCTTCTCCTGGGTTTGGCCAGTGCAGGTTTAGACTTCTTGGCTTTAGTTTTAGACACGGTTGGTTGCACGGTTGCCTTTGGTTTTTCTTATTTGGTAGGCTTGGCTGGCTTTGGTGCAGGGGATTCAGGATCACTTAATTCCTCACCCGCGATGTACCGTTGATGCTTTGCAACTTTTTCTAGATAAGCATCATAGTAGTCTACTCCTCGAATGACATCATTGATGAGTTCATTCGGTATTGTCATCCCAAAGACTTCTCGTTTGCTTCCCTTTAGCAACTGACTTGAATGACCTAGTACATGTTCCCTCTGTAGGCAATTGAGTGAGGACACGGGTCTTGGGTGTGGAAGTTGTGCACAGCGTTGCGGGTGAAATATGGATCAACTTTGTGAACCTGATACTTGAAATAAGGATAAGAGTTGCTTTCTTCTTCCCCAGAGTATGTTGTGCCAACTTCCTTTTGTCTTCTACGAAGGTGTGGATGGATTGAGTAAATTCTTCCCACATCCTTTCAGCATAGTCGATGTGAGCTCGATTGACAATACCCCAAAGGATTTGGAGCGCTGGGGCTCTCGGCCTTTCAAATCATGAGAAGTCTTTCCCGTAAGACACAGATTGATAATGGTTGTTAGTGCCCTCCACGGTTGGAACATGTCATTAGTGGTGACATTAGACAAGTGTATGACTTCCTTTGATAAGCCCCCCCCCCACCCTAGGCATATTGACAAATTCAACAAGAATATTAGGAGTTGAAGGAGAAGAGAAAGCCCAGTTGTTGTCGACTGGTGTGATCTGAAGAGCATCTCTGAGTGTGTCTTGAGTGAGATCAAACCATTGCTCGTCCAGATGACACTTATAACTCCCAGCTTTACTGTCAAAACAAATAGTATCCCAGAATTGTTGAATATAGATAGCCAGTATTGTTGATGACGCTGTAAAAGCTCTGAAGAAATTTGTTTGCTTGAGAATGTCCATTGCGATCTTGAAAATTAGGTTGGGTTGAGATTTTTCTTCATTTAGATAGCAATTGCTTTTCCCAATTGGCACCCATCGATTGCATGGCACGATTTGTTCATCAGTACGGACCAGTGATGCCATTGCGGGTGCATGTTCAGCATTAGCCCATTAATCTGCAAAGTTACAATCATAGAAAAAAAATGAGCATGCAGAGAATGATTGTTAGATGAGAGCATATGCACGGAAGTTAAGCATGTATGCACAAGATCCAAGATAATGGACTCTTAGTTCAATGTTACCGAGTGTTATTCATTGAGATTGGTCAACTCTTGAGTTAACGGATGTTAACTCATCAAAGAGAGAACAAGACACACCGAAATAACCACAAGATTCAATGGCAATTAACAAAAACATGCAGGATACAGGCAATGGTAAGACACTCTAATCAAACAACAATCTTCAGCAACTTCAAGACCAAAACGCAATGATATTTGAATAATACATACTCAAAACGCAATGAGTCAAAACGCAGTCACAGTCAAAACGCAATGACTCAAAACGCAGTCACAGTCAAAACGCAATGAGTCAAAACGCAGTCATAATCAAAACGCAGGCATCAAAATGCATCCATCAAAATGCAGTGGTTATAATATTAAATTAGTCAAAACGCAACCAATTAAAAAAATTGGAAAAGGGTGCTTTACTATTTTAATATAAAAAAATTTCTTCTAATCAAAACGCAACAAGTTGCGTTTTGTCTGTTCAAGATTAATGCTAAAAACAGGCAACATAGGATTAAATCCAAAGCAATTAATTATCCCAAATATCAAAACGCAATCAATTATTAATTATCAAATCGCAACCAAGAGCTAATTATCAAAACGCAACAAGAATACCAACTCAAAACGCAATCAAGAAGATTTTATCAAAACGCAACATGAATTTAACCACGAAAACGCAACTAAGAACTAATTCTCAAAACGCAACATTAATTTAACCACAAAAACGCAACCAAGAACTAATTCTCAAAACGCAACATGAATTTAGCCACAAAACGCAACATGAATTTAGCCACAAAACGCAACATGAATTTAGCCCTAAACCCTAAAACGCAACAAGAACGTAACCTAAAACAAACGCAGTCCAGCATTAATTATCAACTCGCAACATGAATGCAAACAAGAACCTAATTATTAACGAGTATCAATTATCCTGAAAGGGCAACTACTACTCGAAAATCATAAGAACACTAATGGAGGAGGCGGGGAATCAATTCAAGCATTAACAAAGCATCTAACACCTAGGTAAATGTAAACTCAGTAATCAAAACACAAAACCAAACACTAACCAGTGAGTCTAAAAGGTATCACACTGAGGGTTCTAAGCGAAGAAATACACTAGGCAATCTCTGGTTTAATCAAACGCTATTTTAGTCTAGAGTTTTGTGAGAGAAAGGTTAAATAGGTTGACTAGATTTTTAGATTTTGACCAAGTTAAAACGCAACACTACTATTTATACCTAGGTTATATCTTTCATCATTTGACATACTTGGTCCCTCTCTTTCTTATTTCTAATTATGTAATGTACATTACACAAATGGTCCCTTACTTTTCATATTTCTTTAACATTTAGGGACACATAGCAACTAATGGATTGATTCACTTTGGGGAGATGACACAATTGGTCCTTCACATTTATTAAGCCTAGGATATGTTAAGAACAATAGCAAAATAAGTTCACCTAAACAAACATTCAATTTGCATTTTTGAACCTTTTGATGTCAAATCCTAGTTTAAACTCCCCCTTAATCCATAAACCCAGTTAGGTTACCACACCTTTTTGTGTAAAAAAATGCCTGTTAGATGTCATGAATTTGA
Organism: Tanacetum coccineum; assembly: GCA_026074375.1. Taxonomy (NCBI): domain Eukaryota; kingdom Viridiplantae; phylum Streptophyta; class Magnoliopsida; order Asterales; family Asteraceae; genus Tanacetum; species Tanacetum coccineum. The sequence continues at coordinate 14,505 of BQNB010003885.1, forward strand.
AAAACCACTCTCCCCCTCAATCAATGACCCGTGTTCTAGTTCAAGAACGGTAGTCATTGATTGAGTGTCAAATTTATGAAAACCCAAGTCCGATTGATTTACAAGAAACAACATTAAGCCATCACGTGAAATCTAAATAATTTTTGAGAAATCTATAGACGGAAAATTATAGGGATAAATAGAGGTCTTCTCTTCTTAATAAGAAATAATGCACTTGAAGGCGTACATTAGATTGAGGTTGCAAGGATATAAAGTAATCCATGCCCGGGAGAACTTAATCATCCGTTGTTAGGAGCAGCCGTCTTTTTGGCGATGAGCTTTCCTCATTTTGAAAAGCAGGTTGCAGTCAGAAATAACTGCAAGCCATTAAAGACATGTTTTGAAAGGTTTAAACTTCCATTCGAGCTTCATTTAAAGACCCGTGTCATTATGGAAATGTATTTTTCTAGGACCGTAAAGTTTTCGATAAATGGAAGACATGTCTTGAAGAAAAACTATTTTTGTTATTTTCTATTTTCTGATTTTTATGGATTTTTGATGGTTTTATATTTTTGTATTTTTCTTTTTGGGTTTAAGTATGTACATATTTACATAGGATACTTGGAATCAATCGTTACTTTCCTGATCATCCTGAAGACTTTTGAAGTGTCTCTGGCTCAATACACTTCATGCCAAGCCTTGGGAGAATGAATTCGAATCGTTCTTTGGGCAGCGCCTTAGTGAATATATCTGCCAGTTGATACTCTGTCCTAACGAAATATAACTCAACCACTCCTTTTTCCACTTGTTCTCTAATGAAATGATGTCGGATGTCGATGTGTTTAGACCTAGAGTGCTGAACGTTGTTGCAGCAGAGGGCTATGAAACTCTTGTTGTCACATGTACTAGCAGGGGATGCGATTGTAAGCGAAGCCTAATCTGATAATTGAGACGCATACATAGGAATTTGGGCACTAGCAAACATGACATCGTGATGTATTCAGCCTCTGTAGACGTGATGGACATGCTAGTTGGTTCTTTGATTGGACAACTGACTATACTTATACAAGTGGGAAATGTAGCACTACCAGATGTACTTCTGCGAGTGTCCTGACAACCTGCATGATCTGCGTATGCTGTTAGTGCCATGGCAGTGTCTTTCGGATACCACAGACCCATATTGATGGTTCCTTGGAGATACCGAAAGACTTGTTTAACTGCCTCAAGGTGCTTTTTAGTAGGCCTAGAACACATGCACACAGCAAATAATAGGTCAGGTCTACTGGCTGTGAGGTACATCAGGGACTCAATCATGCTGCGATATTTGGTCTGGTCAACAGGGGTCCCTGAGAGGTCTTCATCCAGTTTTGTTCGCTCCACCATAAGAGTGTCAACAGTGTCACTTTTATAAAGATCAAATTTCTTTAAAATCTTATTTGCATATTTAGATTGTTTAATGAAAAATGCCTCTAGATTTTTGAGAAATTTGTAAGCCTAAGAAAAATAATATTTGACCCATCATTGACATTTGAAATTTAGAGCTCGTTTCATTAGAAAAACGGTCACAATCTTTAGCGTCGGTCGAGGCAAATATGATACATCAACATATATTTGAACATGAAGAGTGTGTTTGCCTGTTTTCTGAATGAACAATGTTGGGGATGGACGGACACCCTTGGAGAATCATGAGCCTAGAATGAAACTTTGACAAGGTGTCATACATGCCGAGGAGCCTGTTTTGTTTTAACCCGTAAGTGCTTTTCTTTTCAGACGATGGACATGATTTGTGGACGTTCTGGGTCACAAAGCTTTCCGGTTGGTGGATAGACTTCTTCTTTTGTTAGCCATTTAAGAATTGCAGTTTTCACATCCATTTGATAAACTGGTCATGTTTTTTTTTTTTTGGTGTAGCATTGGCCATTGATATCCTGATTACATTAAGACGAGCACGTGGGCGAAGGGATTCTTCAAAATCTAGACCATTCTTCTTGAGAAATCCTTTGCTACAAGACGTGCCTTGTCTTCAAACACATCACCCTACTCGTCAAGTTCACCTTATAAATCCACTTGAGAGCATAATCAGGCACTGTCTGGATTGGTGGTATAATTCCCATAGATTCCAGTCAAATCAAATTCATGAATTTCTTCTTGCATGGCTTGAAACTAACAGTCTTCAGTAACTGCAGATGTGAAGTTTTTCGGTTCGACTTTGGACAATACAAAATTGTAGAAACACCATAAAGCATCCGTAGCAAGCTGTTTCTGAGTGGATACCGGTCGAGAGGGATTCCCAATAATGTTATCAAGAGGATGGGAATCTTTATTTTATTATTATTTATTTTAAAAAAAAAAAATGAATTTAATTTTGGTCCATTTCGGATATGTTCATGAGGTAGAGTGGAATTGGGTTGGATTCAGGTATGGTCATTTCCCCAGATGATGAAGCTTCAGAGTTATAGTCTGAGGCGAACACATTAACAAATGGTTCGGGATCAGCTGCAGCAAACGGATTAACTTCTGCACATTGCTCACCTGCTACACCATGATGTACCAAAGAGGAATGATGATCCAGTGGTGATGATGTATGACTTCCTGAAGGTACGTCGAGATCAATAGCAATAGACACAGATGGACCTGTAGCTGTAGGTATGACTTGGTGTGGTCTTGTATTATGCTGCATTAGGATTAGATCCTGACGGATAACCGTGGTATTAAAATATTCATCTAACATGGGGTTGGAATAACATCTCCAATTCTTTATTTGTGGGAGGTAAATATGGAATAGCAGGAGCAGGATTGGGAACGAGCCCTGAACTTATAGGTCCAGGCGTCAACAGGTTAGGACCGGGTCCTGGACTGGATTGTACATGAGCCATTTACTCAGTCAGCTCATCGAATGTAACGTGAATAGTCTCTAATTATTTGTCGGTCTGTGTGTTGTAGATTCTGTAACCCTTCATGTTTTGGTGCGGAACAACAAAGATGCCAATATTCAGCCGTTGGTTGTATGGTTTCCAGATCCTTACTGTCATTTGTAGGGTAACAAAGAGCACCAAAGACTCGGAAAAATATGAGATCAGGGGCTTCATATTGTTATACTAGTCATTATGGGGTTTGTCGTGACGTGTGTGAATAAGGGAACACGTTTTGTGTGTTAACAAGCAGTAGCACGCTTTTCGACCTAAAGAAACTTCGTGCCTTGGAAAAAATATTAACATTGTCGTCTGCAGCCTCAAAAAGTCTCGGTTTCCTTCTTTCGACAACGCCGTTCTGCTGTAGAGTCCTTGGAACAGTCTTTTGATGAAAAATTCCTACTTTTTCATAATGGTCATACAAAGTTTTGTTGACAAATTCTGTGCCATTGTCGGTGCGGATGTATCTCTAAGTTTTGTTGAGGTTAGTCCGGACTGAATTTGCATTCAGAAATTTGATGACAACTGCAGGGGTTTCATCCTTGGATCTCAAAAACTTAACCCTCATAAACCGAGAATAATTCTATCGATGATGAACCAAGATATATTTCTTCCCATTAATAGTTTGCACACGCATTGGTCCACATAAGTCCATATGAAGGGTGTTTAGAACTTCCAAATTGGTGTTTTTAGTTTTGGGTTTGTGGGTATGCTTTTTGCTCTTTCCTAATTGACATGCAGAACAAAGATGATCTTTTTCAAACTTCAATCTAGGTAAGCCTCTAACAAGGTCTTTTCTTGCAAGATCATTGATGGTACCGAAGTTCAAGTGGTTTAAACGCCGATGCCATAACCATGATTTGTTCTTGGAGGCTTTGGATAGCAAGCAAATTGGGGAGGACTTCATCATGTCTTCAACAGAGATAGTGTATAAATTAGAACCACGTGACCCTTTAAGTAATTCAACACCAGTCGTATCACGAACATAACAGAATGCGTTCGGAAAGGCAAACTTCCAAATCTTGAATCACAAAAAAATTGACCGACCGAAAAAATTTATGCCCAGTCCTTCCTGTAGGTATACCCTGGAGATTACACTATCACCAATGACATAATCTCCATAACCCATTATAGCACCAAAATGATCAGTCCCGGATCTAACTGTCCCGATAAACTTTTTCACGAAATTCATGAGCCTTGAGCGATCCCCCGTCATATGTTTTGAGCAGCCTTAGTCCAATACTCAAAAGGAAGATTTGTTATAGACCTGCATTTGAAAATAGACGAAGATGGAGAGTTTGGAAAATTGGATCCCTAATGTTGGTTGGTTTTCTATTGGTTAGCAAAAGCAATGGTTGACATTCCTGTAAGTTTAGTGAACCTAGTTAAAAGGGCACTGGTCACTTAGGGTGAATGTCCTTCCTGTGGGTCTCCATGGATAACCAACATTATTAAGTGTTTTGCCGTTGTTTCCAAATTTGTTGTTAATGTTTAGGTTTCCACACTTGTGTAATTGCATGGTTTCCAAACTTGATTAACATGACGCACATCATTTTTTAACATTGAGGGATGCATACACAGAGTGCAAAATAGTAAACCACACACATATTTGATTAGCTGAATAAACCATTTGTTTCAATGTTTGGGCACACAGAATGAGAATTCAAATTAATTACAGTACGCTTAGAGCTAATACTAGAATCAACACGATTCGTGGTTTTAAGACTAGATCTAATTGTCCTAGAGTGGTCTTCTACTTTCTTCGAGCTGACACTTTTAGCTGGGCGGGGATCTCTGTTTTCTTGAGTATGCTCCTAGGCTGGATACGGAGTATCAGTAGCATAATGTTTTCCTATAGAAGGAGGCACAGGGACATTAGACTTTTGAGTGTGCATTGGCTCTACATGTTTATGTGTAGTACTACTTGATGTTGCAATTTGGTCCTCAAAGTTAACTTGCTTTTTCCTAGGGGTGTTAGCATGCTGTTTATCTTGTTGATTGAAGACTTTTGGACAGGTGCCAAAACATATTATCAATGTTCTGAGTTCATGCTTAGGGTTGTAACGGCAAGCACAATGTGTAGTGATCTTATCTAAATGGTCTTTCTAATTGGCTTCTTCACTATTTTCGCAACGTGTATCTACACTTTTTTTAAGATTGCCTGAGAATTTATAATAGATTGAACTTCCTATTTATTCCTATGCGAAGGGGAATTAGGTTCAACATCTAGATCATTACATATCCCTTGGTGCATTACTTTTCGGTTTACCTGATTTGTTTGGACACATGAGGACCGTATTCCGTATTTAGACTCTTAGACTTTCATTTCAATTTTTTAAGGGAAGTTGTCAGTTTTGTATGCTTAGCACGCGGTATCTTGATCGAATCATACATTTCCTTGTAGTGATGCTTAATCCTGCATTTTTGCCCTTTAAAAAGCTCATTTTGTTCTTGAAGACCATTAACCTTTTCAGTTAATTGTGAGATCTGAAAGTCTCGGGCCCTAAAATCAAGTGTTCGGTCTAGTTCACTACGGGTCTCCTTAAGTTGAGATATTTGCACTTTCAGCTTTTGGATGACGTTGTCTTTTCCTTGAAGTGAAGCTTTCATTTGACCGATCACAAAAACGGAGTTAAAATTGGAGTATCATTTAAGGATGAGAGGTTTATTCTGAAAACTATCTTTAAGGTTTTGATACTTTAACTGTAAGTTTAGGTGATTTACCTCAAGATTGGAAAACCGGTTTAAAAGTTCATTATAATTATCCTTACGGACATTATCACGTAAATTAGAAAGCTCTGCTTCAAGTTCCAGACAACGGGCTTTGACAACATTATGAGCCTTTTGCATTTCAGTAAATCTAGATACATTAAGCTCAGAATTCGATGCAGCATAAAACACTTCTTTAGACAAACCCTCAGCGATTATATTATCATGTTCAATAAGAAGGTTTTTTAGTTCAATCTCATCATGTTTCCTATCAACACTACTTTGGTCAAGTTCAGTTTCCAACTCATCAAAGGCATCACTCATTTCTTTAACTTCTTTTGTTATAGCTTTTTGAATGCCCTCAAAATGTTCTTGAAGAGTTTTGAAAAATGGAATGACCTCCGTGAGGTAACATGTCTTGGTTTGTTCAAAACCCCTTTCCCCTTCAGTGATCCCAGTTGGTGTAATTCTCTTTTTAGATGTTTTCTCAAAATCTGAAAAAAGTTGTCTAAGTGTAAAAATGTTAATTTTCACTTGACTTTTGGTTGGAAGCACTCTGGGGACAAGTGTTGCAGGTGTATTTGGAGGATACACAGTCAACGCTTTGATAGGTCTGGTGTTCTGCTCTTTGAGAGCTTCAGCTTTCATCTTAACAATATCTTGAGACCAAAATAATTGTTCCGGGGTCAGTTGTTTCTGTGGTGTGAAGGTTGCTAAAAAATTCTCTTTCGAGTAATTAGGCGGTGTGATATTGACCTTATTATCCACACATTCATTAGCTTTCATTTTATCATGCATGTTAAAATAAAAGCTAATGAATGTGTGGATAATTGGGTGTGACAATTACATGACCACTATACAGGGCAGGCTGAACTTGCCTTACACGATGTAGACATAGGGGGTCTTGTAGCCAATGGCTACCTTATTCACTTCATCATAATAAGACCTAGGTTTACACATCATGTGAACTGTTTGAATAGACTGGCCCTGTTTAAATAGTTTATCCTCGACCTTATCTTTTAAAGCCTTTAAGTCCAAAAATTCTTCAAGGTATTTTTTTTCTTTCTGAGTAAAAATCGTTTGTCAAATATGTAAATTCAATCCCCCCCCCCCCCCCCCACATTAACTTGTTATGTTGGATGGTAGAGGCAAGTTGCAATTTTACAGAATGAAGTTCTTTTTCCAAAAACAAAGAATGAAGTTCCTTTTTCAAAGTTTCTTCCTTAATATTGCGGTCAGTGATAAATATTCTTTATTGTTCATTAATCTTTTGTTCTCTTTCCGTTAATTCAAACCTGACCCGTCTTTCATACAGTTCAACTTGTTCCTTATATGTTGCAAGTTTAGCAGTTAGTGAATTATCAACTACTGTGTTCCGTGTTGTTTTAGAGACAGATTGGGCATGAGGTTCATACATATCATTGTATATCATCATGTATGCATCATTTGGAACAGAAGATACATTGCTTTGTACAACTGGCACAACATTGTCCTTTACATACAGATCATACGGAATCATATTACTATCACTCGTATAATCGGCATGTAAGTCAACAACGTTGTTTGGTTGTACATCGTCATGCATCTCGTGTTCTTCATGATGTTCACAAACAGCATCCTGATAGTGATCATGGTCGTGTACCTCAGATAGAATGTCTGAATCATACGTCAGACCGGCTTCATCATAAACATGATCTGCAAATGATAGATTAGCCATGAACTTAGTTTGTGCCGTGGGAGCCTCATCAACATCAGAATCAAAAGCATCATAGTCATCAGCTTGAAACACATTATCCACATTGAGTGCTAAATCTTGAACAGGTTGCTCATCCACATCTTCATCAATAGCGTTGTCTTGTCCACCTGCAATAAACAATAATTGTTCTTCATCCAATGTCACCCCATTCTCTTGAGCTTGCATCAACAACATCTTGTCTTTGAAGTATTCAGAGTTCTGTGGACACTTGGGTTGAGTGCAGTTCCTTGCTATGTGGCCTATACCGTTGCAGTTGTAGCACTTAATCTGCCTTGCTTGACCTGGATTAGCATTCCCAACTCTGTTCTGTGCTCCCCCATAACCAGCTGCACCTCCACCTCGTGCATTGTTCCCCTGACCTCTATTCTGTCGACCCTGAACATTCTGAACCACAACCCTGCCATCTTGAACTGTAGCTTGGTTCCTTGTATTTGATGAAGTTCTAAGTTGATTGTTTGTTTGAGGTAGCTATGTTTTATATGATTGGGTGAGTAGGGCAAGTGTGTTGGTTAAATTCTCAATTAAGTTATCCGTTGGAAAGAGTCCCAAATCAAGTTGAGTGTTGTCAACAAAGTGTGGTGGAACATATGTGGATGGTGGAGTTGTAGATGATTGTAAATAGTACTGCTGATGTGAGACATTGGACATCAAAGCAAGAGGATCCACAGTGTGTTGAGTGAATCGATCCAACATCATTTTGTTCTCATTGGCATGTGCCTCGTATTGTTTCAGATAAGCATACAACTGATCATAGTTGGAGTCCCTCAATCCCCTATTTAGTTTCACTGCTGTCACAAATCTACCCCATTCAGGCAACATGTTGTTCACAAATTTTGAGTTCAGCTGCATTCTGGACATGGTCATCTTGATGTTCCGCATGTCATTGATGAGTTTAGCAAACCGGACATAGTAGTCGTGAATGGTTTCTCCTTTGTTCTGTCAAAAGTGTTCAAAGTCATCATACAGTTGTGATTCTCGGTCTTCTTTGGTTAATTCTGAACCTTCCAAGAACATCTTTACATTGTCCTATATGTCCTTTGCATCAGTGTAATGATTGATAAGAGTGTAGATGTCCTTTGGTAACCCTTGAAGTAGGATGTTTGTTGCTCGAATGTCAGCATTGTACCTTTCCTTGTCTTCAGGAGAAAGGTCAGAATAGACTCGAGGTCGTTCTGGACCTAGGGCACCTTCAGTTCCTTCAGCAAGTGTTTCCCGAAAAGTCCCCATTTGAAATGGTCCTTCATCAATTGACTTCAGAATGTTCACACCATTCTCTTTACCCCGACAATACAGTCGAATACGTTGTTGCCATGATGCAAAGTCAGTTCTATCAAGCATAGGTGGTCGGGTATCGGAACCGGCACATTGGATATCTTCTGAAAGATTAGCCATCTTAATTGATTGTGAAATGATTAAGTTGATCGAACAATGATTAGTGATTGTATGTTAAAAGTGATGATTGTATGTTAGATTAGGTGATATGTTGTTTAATTATGATTTGGTTTGGTTGAAATGAGTTAACGTAATGAAGATAATAAGACTTAGGCAAAACGCAATGAAGAAGCTTAGACAAAACGCAGTGAAGAAGCTTAGACAAAACGCAGTGAAGAAGCTTAGACAAAACGCAGTGAAGAAGAAAATTTTCCCAGAGTTTCTTTCTACCAAAACGCAATGATGGTCTTCAAAAATAGGCAAAACACATGAGACAAGTCGCAGTAAAGAGCCTTAAACAAAACGCAATGTATTGAAGACAAAACGCAGTGAAGAAATGAATTGGGCAGAGTTTCTCCTAGGCAAAACGCAATAGTGGTCTTCAAATTAAGCAAATCGCAACCTGTAACAACAACCAAATCGCAGAGACAAAACACAGTAAACAAAACGCAGTCTCAAATAAGACAAAATGTGTGACAACCATAACTTTAGCAGGTTGGTCAAACCGTAGTGTTGACCTAAATGTATCTGTTGCAATGTATGGTTATGTGTTTATACGTGTTTATATATGTTTGTGTGGGATATGTGAGATTGGATAATCAATCCATTGAGCATGATCGTCTCATTAGGATTGGATTTGTATTGAATTTTGTGAAATTCATTTCATTCACTTTTGGTGACAAGCAAATGATTTCGGTGATTGAAGCAGTTTCACGTTAATTGTGTAAGTAATTATATGTATACGTATTTTTGTGTTAGTAATTTAAGATAAGTTTAGGTTTTGGGGGTTAAGTTAAGAGACATGAGTTATTTGATGGAGAAATTTTATTTTAATCACTTATAGTGATAATGGAATTGATTGGGTATTTTGACAGAATTGTTTTGGTTAATATGTGGATGCCGCCAAAAGTTCAATATAGACCCAATATTTGTCATAGACCCAATGAACCAATCCTAGCCACTCATTTTTTCATCAAAAATAAAAAAAACCACTTTCCACCTCTTTTTTAAAAATTAAATATCTCACACACTGTTAATCGTTACGCAAAACAAAGCATACCATCGCGACGAGAATTAAATTATCTTTCTATAGAGGGGCGACACTATGTACTTTCGACGAACTTTTTTTTATAATTTTATGAAGTCATATACGATTTTATGAAATCATATATGATTTATGAAATCATATATGATTTTATGAAATCATATATGATTCGTTATACGAATCATATATGATTCGTCTTACGAATCATATATGATTTTCGCAATTCGTGACTGAAACAAAATTGAAAAAAAGTTCGTCGGAATCACAAATCATATATGATTTTATGAAATCATATATGATTTTATGAAATCATATATGATCCGTTATACGAATCATATATGATTCGTTATACGAATCATATATGATTTTCGCAATTCGTGACTGAAAAAAAAATCGAAAAAAAGTTCCTCGAAAGTATATCGTGTCACCCGTCTACTGAAAGATAAAAAAATACTCGTCGCGATGGTGTATTTTTTGTCGTGTGACGATTTACCGTTTGTAAGATATTTTATTTTTACTTGTAAAGTTCATACTCGTATAAAAGATCAAAATAAATAATTTACAGCATACTTGAGATAACCTCAGAGAGTCTACTTTCCAAAAAAGTTTGCCTCGTGAGTTTTTATGATTGGGAAGTGGGTCAAAGGGTCGTTACAAAATCAGTGTGTAAAACAGTGACTAATTTTAGTTTTGGTTTTGATTTTTCTAAAAATACTTAGACATCTAGTTAGAAGCTAAAAATCACGTGGAATTAGTTTATATATTGTGTGTGACCTCTGAATTTTTTCTAAGCATGAAAGGAGGTCTAAAGTTGTCAGCTAGTGCCAGACTTTTAGCAGGTCAGATTTCTGGACGAATTCTGGACACATTGGATTAAAGAATTTCTAAAGGGTATTTTGAAATAGGGTAATGGCTCTTGGGCAGAGATATGGAGGTTCATAGACATGTAAGTATCATGATGAATTTGGTTTGGAAATGTATGGGAGTGTTTAAGTGGTGGCGATTTAGGAACGCGTAAGTGGTAGTGTAAATTTCATGCTTAAAAACCAGAAAGTGCAATGTGTAGTATCAAGGTCTATATGGCATATGTTAAGTGTGGGTTAAAGGTTTTAAATAAGAATAGGACTATGTAGATGCTTAGTTATACCTATCATAGTTGAGGTTTAATCATTTGGGTTGATTGCCTAATTGATGGTTGCTTCCCCCCCTATAATTTGTGTTTAATTGTTTAGCATTGTTCGTGAAGTTTTGGAAGTTTTGTTGGATCCTTTTGAAGCTAAGGATCAGGTGAGTTTCATAGGTAACGCTTTTATTGTTTTTTAAATTGGGATGGATCAGATGCTTGTGTGTTAAAGGTTTGAATTACTGTGATTATGTGTTAAATCTGAGTTATTGAACATGTGTGACTGATATATGACATTATTGTTGGCTCGATGATTTGTTATTGAATGGGTATCGGAGGGGTTAGCGTACCCATTGGATCGGGGGTAACGCTTCCTACCTATTGGGGTCCACGGCCTAATTTTAAGCTTCAGCTGGTAGACTTTTAGGTGCGTAAGTGACATATTGGATCGGGGGTAACGTTTATACTTAATGGTTAATATTTGTTGGATCGGGGGACACGTTCAGTTCCCATGTTTGTGATTGGTTGCTTAATTGTCCTATATTGTTTTGATTATCACAGTAATTGGATTTAAAAGATTGATTTGTGTGTCTTAAACCTATGACTCTCACCAACCATTATGTTGACGTTTTAAGCATCATTTTCAAGTGTGAAGTCATGAGGATTCTTAAGATAGTGAGAAGTGGCTAGAAAGAGAGCTTAAGATGATCTTGAAGTTTATATGTGGATGTTAAGCATTGTATGGATATATGTTGCATGTCTCTTATTGACGAGAACTTCCTTTCTCATTAATAAAGACACCATTAGGTTTTGGGTATTGTTATGACACTTTGTGTCTTTGCTTTACTTTAGTTTTCATTATAGTATTCTTTATATAGACACCATGTGTTGTGATGATATCCATTCTTGTTTACGCCTCGAGTTTCCGCCTTGGCGGGGTGTGACAGATTGGTATCAGAGCCTATGGTTATAGAGAATAATTAGGAGTTATAAATTAGGAGTTATAAATTAGGGTTCTTAGGTTTCTGGAAGTTTATGATGTATAGGTCATGTTTGATCATTAGTTTAATTGTTTACATGATTGGGATTGTCGGTTAGGGTTTAATCTTTGAGGATAGTCGTTTAATTTACTGCATAAATCTAGTAAGACTTGTAGAGGTCATAACTCGGTCATAAAAGATCAAATAAATAATTTACAACATACTGGAGATAACCTCAGAGAGTCTACTTTCCAGAAACGTTATCCTCGTAAGTTTTTATGGTCGGTAAGTGGGTCAAAAGGGCGTTACAAAATCAGTGTGTAAAACAGTGCGAATTTCGTTCTTGGTTTGATTTTTCTAAAAATACTTAGACATCTAGTTAGAAGCTAAAAATCACGTGGAATTTAGTTTATATATTGTGTGTGACCTCTGAATTTTTTCTAATCATGAAAGGAGGTCTAAAGTTGTCAGCTAGTGCCATACTTTTAGAAGGTCAAATTCTGGACGAATTCTGGACACATTGGATTAATGAATTTCTAAAGGGTATTTGAAAAAGGGTAATGGCTTTGGGAGAGCTATGAGATGTTCATAAGACATGTAAGTAGCATGATGAATTTTGGTTTGAATTATGGGAGTGTTTAAGTGGTGCGTTTAGGACGCGTAAGTGGGTGTAAAATTCTACTTAAAACCAGAAAGTGCAAAGTGTAGTATCAAAGTCTAAATGGCATATGTAAGAGTGGGTAAAGGTTTTAAATAAGAATAGGACTATGGTAGATAGCTTAGATATCCATCATAGTTGAGGTTACATCATATTGGGTTGAATGCCTAATTGATGGTATCTTATAATGTGTTTAATTGTTTTAGATTGTTCGTGAGGTTTGTGAAGTTTTGTTTTGGATACTTTGGAAGCTAAGCACAGGTGAGTTTCATAGTCCCGCTTTTTAATGTTTTTAAATTGGGATGGAAATGATGCTTGTGTGTAAAAGGTTTTGAATTGCTGTGATTATGTGTTAAATTGAGTATGGACAATGTGTGACTGTTATATGACTTATTGTTGCACGATGAATGTGTTATTGAATTGGATCGGAGGGGTACGCCTACCCATTGGATCGGGGGTAACGTTCCTACCTATTTGGGTCACAGGCATTTTAAGCTTCAGCTGGTTGACTTTTAGGTGGTAAGTAGACTATTGGATCGGGGGTAAAGTTCCTACTCAATGGTTGATATTGTTGGATCGGGAGACAGTTCCGTTCCATGTTTGTGATTGGTTGCTAATTGTCTATATTGTTTGTTAATCACGTAATTGGATTTAAAAATTTGATTTTTGTGTGTCTATAAACATATTGACTTCACCAACCATTGTGTTGACGTTTTAAGCATCATTTTCAGGTGTGAAGTCATGAGGATTCTTAAGATAGTGAGAAGTGGCTAGAAAGAGACCTTAAGATGATCTTGAAGTTTATATGTGGATGTTAAGCAATGTATGGTTTATTTATGTTGCATGTTCTTACTTGACGAGAACTTCCTTTTCATTAATAATGACAACATTTAGTTTTGGGTATTGTTATGACACTTTGTTTATTTGCTTTACTTTATTTTTCTTTATAGTATTCTCTATATAGACACCATGTGTTGTGATGATATCCATTCTTGTTTACGCCTCGCGTTTCCGCCTTGGCGGGGTGTGACAGCCTCTGACATCCCAAAAAGGTACGCTTTTCTAACCAAGATTTACAACATGCTCTGACATTCTCTAAGAAATATGATTTCTTATTTTACGCCGGAGCTGAATCGGTGGGGTCCGTCCCCACAGGTAAGGCTAAACGCAGTCTTCACTTTTGTTTGTGCAGGAAATCGTCTCATTACTTTGTTTAGTACAAGACTCAATTCATCAACAACTTATTGGCCCGACCTAGTAAGCATCCCAAATTTATCTCAGACCCGTCACACTTTGTGTACTAACAAAAAGCAAAGCAGTCATAAGAGCACAAAAATAAAATTACGAGTACAAATTATTGGTTAAAAATGATAACTGAGATTATGAAAATCATATTATATGAACCCGATTCAAGAATTGAAAAAAATACAAAGATGAATTTCGACGAGATAACTATAAGAAGTCGGATTTGGGCCGTTAGGCCCAAATTTGTAAGCACGTTAGTTTCGAAATTGTATCAACTTATTTATTTATTGAATCATGTCTTTTGGGAGATGTTTCGTACACGAGGTAGTAGCGTTATTGATTCCTACATTTGAGCTTATAGATATTCTCATAATTATAGACATGTAACACTTGCATTAATATGCTTCTGATACGAAAGGAAATCGTTTTTCGCCTTAGTCGTAGGGTAAATTATCCCGGATTAGTTTTATAACGTTAAAACGTCGTGTTATTGATGGATTGGCTAATTTCCCTTTTGTATCTTGTTGCGTTTTACCTAACAAATTTTGTAGTAATGTCTATTGCTATACAAGTTTTTGCTTTAATTGTCGTCTATTTTAACCAACATAAATTTTTTATGCTCGTGCTTTGCGCGGGTACGAGTATTTTACAGCTACAAAATAAAGTTTGATACGTTTCTCTAATAAAATTTGTTACCAACGAGAAAAAATAGTGCCCACATGTTGCGTCGGGTTTATTTTTGTTTGCTTGTTGAAGATATTAATAGTTGAATAATTTGAGCATTTATTTTTATTTTTTAGATTTTGCTTTTTTTTTTTTCCATTTTGTGTTGAAATCCCCAGTAAACGTTTAAACGGCTACTTTACAATAAGATTGTAAATAGAATTTTCTTCATTTATTTTTTTAAAATAAACTTTAGGGTATTTTTTAAAATTATTATGTAGCTTAAGGGTGTGTTTTAAGTTTTTTTAATTAAACTTCAACATTTTTTTATAAACTCATACGCACGTTTAGTAAGACATAACACACTTATGCGCTTGAGAGGTTGCATATATTCAACAAGGGTTTCGTAAGACAGTCTTTATGGTATGTTACCTACTTTCCTGTTGGTTTTTTTGGATCACAGATTTGAATGTCGTTGTGTAAAGCAATTGCTCAATTAAACACCATCTTCTATGACATGTGCTATACTTAATGTATAACCATATGCCAACCTTATTCCTTCTTCATAAATTTCATACCTAAAGCTATCTACTTTTGAGTTAAAGTAAGGCTACACGAAATTCCCATATTTTCGTAAAAGAAGTTTTCTGAGTAATATAATTCTCAAGTGGCAAAATTGATGTTTCTTGCCAACATGATATAGACCAACATCTAATATCTTAGGAATCGATGAGAATATTTTCGCAGTAGACCGTTTGATATTACGTGTAAATTAAGTAATTAACTCTGACAAAAAAAAATTTCGATATAACATTCTAAATCGCGCAGGTGCTCGAGCGATTTACTTTTGGACACGTGTCAGGTTTTTAGTGGTTGGTGAGAGAAAAAAAAACACAATGTAGATCGCGCATTGGCTCGAGCGATTCACATTTTTTTTTGCATGTCTGTTAAAAAAATTTTGTATATAGTTTTAGGTATTGTTTTAGGGTTTATGGTATATGATGTTGTGTTTATTAAAAATCTTGATCCTAGACATTTTTGCGTACGTATTTGGATACTCATATGTTTTGTTTAAATTGTATTATTTTTTTTTTTTTGGGCCTTTTTAATCTGTGCAGTCTTTGATGAGCTCTACTTAGTAAATTAAAATTTATTAAAATTAGTTTTAATATGCATAAGATATGATGGTGCAAAGTGTGTCAGTTGGTCATTTTTTTTTAAATTTCGAAAAAATTGTAAACCTATATTTTTGCAATTATAAAAGTTGGAATTGAAAGCATAAAAGTTAACGGTAGTCATTAAAAAGCATTACAACATGAGAATCACCAGATCTCTAGTAGAGTACATGGTCAATCTTATTTAGACGATATAAAAACATAAAACAATCAACACATAACGTCATACAGGGTTAGCAAAATGGTGATAAGCAATATTGCTTTTACATGTTCGTAGTTCGTCATCAACTGTCGTTTTTCTTCGATGCTCCTTAGCAACTCATCCCTGTCGCCTTTCAATTTTACACACTTTTTCATGTCGGCCCCTGTCATGCATCCTAGTGCGTACTTACCGTAATCGATAAGTGGGTGATCGTGCAATACCATCAGATTGTTAATTTCTACCCTACGATCTGTAAACCTATCAGCAAAGCGATGCATCAAGGCTAACATTTGTTCCTCCAAAATAGCTTCTTCATCAGTGTTCTTGTAGTTTTCATAAGGGAAGGTAACCTAACGTTTTATGGGTTACTAGTCATGGTGATAATGAAAATATAAAATTTATTATCTGGTGTGAACTGATAAATTGTTTGTGAGTAAGAGTGCTACTATTGTGTCTTTTTATATGCAATTTGTTTAAGATAAAGCGGACAGTTGTCAGATGTTTCGTAAAATTCGCGTTGTAATTTTGAGGTGATAGACTGCTTTGTCATTTGGTTGTCTATCTATTGCAGTAAAAAACATTTGTATTGTCAAATCATGTCATAAATCACGTGAAATGTGTAGTGATAAATAGCATGTTGATTGAGGACTTTTTTTTAATGCATTAAGAATAAAAAGTAACTGATTCACATAATCTATTGAAAAAACTTATACATAGCATTGTAAACCAACAATACCAATCTAGTTGAATGGCAACCTTATTTATACAATTGGAAACAAAACAATAGCAAACAACAGGAACACACATGGTTGGCCTTGTGGTCTTTAGCAACATAATTTTATAATCTATATCGCCATGTAATTGTTAACGAAGTTTTGCTTTGCAGAAATGCTCCTCAACAATTGTTGTCTTGTTTGTAGAATGATGTTTATGGTACGGATATCCGCTTCATGTGTCATTAGTAGAGCGTATAATCTTTAGGTATTAAGGCTTGTTGTAGGCATACTTTGCAACATTGTTATTTGTACCGAACGGATACGCATTTCCTCTGTATAACGTGTTAAGTTGCACAACAACTGATCTGCTAGTGTTTCCTCAGCTTGAATCTCCCTTTGTAGTTTTAAAACAATTGCTTGACGTGCCTCATTTGCTCCATAAGCCATATAGTATGTTAGTGGAGAGAAGAAGTGTGTGTATGAGAGACAAGATTCTATTGTAGATGATAGCATAGTTGATATAGGGGAAATAGTATGGGAAGTCTGTGTCAATAGAGTGAAATAGTCAAAAAAACACTGACAAATATCGTACATTTATAAGAGATAATTGACATTTTCATTGATAAGTCTTTATCAACTGTCATTCACTTGTTTTAATTAAGAAAGGGAGGAACAAAATGTGTACATTGAAAAGACATTGTTAACACATATTGAGTTACATGAATATTAGTACATATGATTCTTCAAATGTTGACGTTGAACTTATTTTTATTTTTTCCTTTCTGCATTTGATGTAGATAGCCAAGTGATTCTTGTCGTTATCTTTTTTGTTCTTCTGAAATGATACCTCCAAATGATTCTTCCTTTGAGTTATTGCTTTGAATCAACATGGAGCTTAGATCTATCTTCGGACATGATACCTTGGTTTCCTCGTATTCAAAATGTTCTTGTTCCGTCCATTCAACCATTTTGTCGAAAGTGTAATCATTTTGTGTTTCCTTCCTTATAATGCCTTCATTTTCACTTGAGTAGTCAGTTATGACATGGTTCATCATTTCTGCCAAGCTAGCATTTGGGAAAATATATTTGGATATAACAAAATCGACACCGATGTGGTCAATGTAGATTTCTAATTTGTACTGCGCTGAAGATATATCAAACATGACATGTGTATCATAGTTGTTTCTAAGTTTAACGGTTAATGAAAATCCATTGTGTGGTATCTTATAATAAAGAGCATGAATGTTTGTACCCAAAATATTAAACAAATATTGTTTCAGATCTGCTAGTTTCAATCTCGGAATGTTGATGTTGAATGTTCCATCGTTGTGTACTATCGTGTTATTTTGTCTCGAGCCACCCAATTTACCATTATTATGAACCACAAAATTGAAAACGGTTTGCATGTAGGGTGTAGCATGTTTTGTTTTATTAATAAAACCTAGTTCACCAAGTAATTCATAGTAATCGAACTTTTTTTTTCTTTCTTTTGTGCATTTGATGTAGATAGCTGAGTGATTCTTCTAGTTTTTTTAGTTTCTTTAGAAATGACACCTGCAAATGATTCTTTCAAAGAACCATCTCAACACCATGCTTAAATCTATTTTAGTATGAGAAACGAAAATTTGGAGCTTCCCAGCAACTTTTGCAATGTCATACATAACATTAGTATGATAATCATTCTTAATTTGTTTCATACCTGATAACGTGTAGTATGGTGGCAACATGTAATAAAGAGTAGTGAATGCTCTTGGTATTTTCCATTTTAGATATCACACCCCGCCAAAGCGGAAACACGAGGCGTAACGTTATGGATTGTGACAACCATGGCTTGACCAGGTTAGTCAAACCGTTAGTATTGACTTATGTGCCTGTTGCAATGTATAGTTTATGAGATTTTATGTGTTTATGTGTGTTATTTATGTTTATGTGGATTGGTAATCAATCTATTGTAGTTGTGATCATCTCAATGAAGATTGGGGATGAATGGTGAAAATGGTTGAGTTCATTTCGTTCACTTCTGAGTGACAAGGAAAAATATTTATGAGATTGAGACATTTTCGTGTTGATTGTGTAAGTACTTTTTTCGTATAAGTATTTTTCGTGTTTGTATTTAAGATAGGTTTTGATTTTAGGTGGTAGTTAAGAAAAATTTAGGTGGTGAATTAAAATGAGAAGCGTGTCATTTGTGAAAGAAATAAGTTGTTAAAATAAGAGAGTTTTTGGTAAACTTTCCATATATAGAAAGTGAATTTGGAAATGAAAAGTTATTTTTAGAAAGTAGTTTTCAAGCAAAATGGTTTACCAAATTAGCTTAGGTTTTTATAAAACTTAAGGTATTGAAGGTAATTAATTAATAAAAAAAAATTTAGGCATGAATAGTAAATACGAAAATTAGAAAAGAAAGAAAAAAAAGAAAAGAGTTTTAGTTGAACTCAAATTGTAATTAGGTTTATCTAGGGATTTCCTTGTGGCCTATAAATACAAAACATAAAATCCCTAAGCCCCAGCCGATTTCTACAAGAGAGGAAGAAGAAAAATTTTAGGGTTTTCTTTTAAGGTAATTTCTAATCTTTGTGTAATTCTAGTTAATTAATTTTCAATTATTGTAATCTAAGTATGATGGATTAGGGCTTATAGATTAGAGTTTATAAATTAGGGTTTATAAATTAGGGTTTTAATTTTCTGGAAGTTATAGTTTAATGATGATTGGGTGATCATTAGTTTAATGGGTTACGTGTTTTGATCATGCGTTAGGGTTTAGATCGCCCGAATTAATTGTTTAATTCACTGCAGAAAGTTAGGCAGTTTTGTAACGAGCATAACTCAATCATAAATTATCAAATAAATAATTTACAACATACTGGAGATAACCTCAGAGAGTCTACTTTCCAGAAAAGTTGGCCTCGTAAGTTTTTATGGTCGGGAAGTGGGTCAAAAGGGCGTTACAAAATCAGTGTGTAAAACAGTGACGAATTTCAGTTTTGGTTTTGATTTTTCTAAAAATACTTAGACATCTAGTTAGAAGCTAAAAATCACGTGGAAGTTAGTTTATATATTGTGTGTGACCCCTGAATTTTTTCTAAGCATGAAAGGAGGTCTAAAGTGGTCAGCTAGTGCCATACTTTTAGAAGGTCAGATTCTGGACGAATTTTGGACACTTTGGATTAATGAATTTCTAAAGGGTATTTGTAAAAGGGTAATGGCTTTGGGAGAGCTATGAGAGGTTCATAGGACATATATGTAGCATGGTGAATTTTGGTTTGAATTATGGGAGTGTTTAAGTGGTGCGTTTAGGACGCGTAAGTGGGTATAAAATTCTGCTCAAAACCAGAAAATATAAAGTGTAGCATTGAAGTGTAAATAGCATATGTAGGAGTTGGAAAAGGTTTAAATCAAGTATAGAGCTATGGTAGATAGCTTAGATATCCATCATAGTTGAGGTTACATCATATTGGGTTGAATGCCTAATTGATGGTAGCTTATTGTGTGCTTAATTGTTTAGATTATCCGTGAAGTGTTTGTGAAGCTTTTGTTGGATTCTTTTGGGAAGCTAAGCATCAGGTGAGTTTCATAGTCCCTCTTTTTAATGTTTTTAAATTGGGATGGAAATGATGCTAAGTGTTTTGGAAATGTTTTGAATTGCTGTGATTATGTGTTTTGATTTCGTGTGGACATTATGTGATTGCATATGGCTTGTTGTTGCATGATATTGTGTTGTGTTGAGGATCATTAATGGTGGGGCTGATCATCTCACGGATCATTAATTTGAGAATGATTAACTCAGTGAATTGGTATGGGTCCAAGCCTAAATTTAAGCTTCAGCTGGTAGACTTTTAGGTGCGTAAGTGACGTATGTGGGATCGGATGGGTACGCCTACCTAGTATATGTATGGTTGGTTTGATATGGTGATTTGGTTTGCATGTTAGCATAAGTTCATATGTTGCATAATTGTCCTATATTGTTTTGATAATCACAGTAATTGGTTTGAAAGGTTTATAATATGAGTCTTAAACCTATGACTCTCACCAACCGTTGTGTTGACGTTTTTAAGCATCATTTTTAGGTGAGCTTAATGGTGCTAAGATAGAGCGAAGTGGCTAGAAGAGACCGTAGGATGCTTGGAGTTATTTATGCTTTCTGTTTGAATAAATGCGTTTGCATAAATTGTTTGGATTATGTTTTTGCATGTCATTTATTGACGAGACCTCTTTCTCATTAATAAAGACATCATTAGGTTTTGGGTATTGTTATGACACTTTGTGTCTTTGCTTTACTTTAGTTTTCGTTTTAGTATTCTCTATATAGACACCATGTGTTGTGATGATATCCATTCTTGTTTACGCCTCGTGATTCCGCCTTGGCGGGGTGTGACAGATTGGTATCAGAGCCTTTGGTTATAGAGAACTAGGTGGTTGAGCCTAGACTATAGCTTAAGGGTCCCTCATATAGTTGTATTTTAGGGCATAAGTGTTTGTGTACGTATATACCTTATGTTCCCTCTATCTAAAAGCTTTGAAATTCTTTCTATTTTGAATTACTACTATATAATATGAAATATATACTTTTTCATTATGGGGATCTAATAGTATATACCCCTTTGTTATTGTTTTAGTCATGTCTTCCCCTATCCCCTAGGAGATATCATTGGGAGATTGTTTACCTCACTGGACCCGCGGAGTTAGGGGACTTTTGAGAGAGAAAAGTCAAACCCAAGCGAGGCCTAACATAAGTTTATTTCATTTTCTACCTCGATGCGTTGCTATAATTGAGGATTGATTTTATATTTTAGGTCACGATGTGACTTCTGTTTCGTTTGGTCGATTGGGATTTTATGTTTCGTTAGGTGGATTATCATGTTTGAGTTATAATTGGATTATTATTAAGTGTTATGTGGTAGATGTGTGTTATCATTGAGAGGTGTGGGCTTGGAAGTAAGTACGCGTGTGCAAAAGGTGCAATTATAACTATGGTCGCGAACATAATTATAAAGGCAACACACACGTGGACTTGTGACTTTGATTGCATTGATCATTGTTGCTTGTATGTATTATGTAAGGATGTAAGTCTGGATAGTTGGGTAGATGGTAGTGTAGATGTGATGTGAGATCCTGTTGAGGATGGTTGTGTGGTTAGAGAATTCCTCTTAATCGATTAGGCGATTATATTAGGTTGGGTTGCGTAGATGGTAAGGTTCCCTTTCATCTATCATTTGCGGATACATCGGATACCTGTTAGTATTGTCATCGTGATTCTTAAGTTGGTTCGTTAGCTCGTTGTTTGTTGAGATATCCAACGCTCGTGTTGGTATTTCTAGTTGTCATCATAGAACTGGTGTTCTATGTTCTCCGTTTGGCGTTTTGATTGTTTTCCTTTGTCTAAAGGTGACGATACTTTTTGGTTTGGTTCTAAGACCGTTGGTATGGATGAGTCCTTATGGTTTGTTTGGTTTGCAAGAGTTCTTGTCGTATTCGTTTTCAAGTAAATTAATATTTTGGTATTGGAATCCTTAAGGTATTTTGGGAGTCTATTTTGCTATCATGATGTCTTTTGTTGCGAGTCATAAATTCCTTTTCAAAGTAATTTTGTTGTAGTCAATATCATATCGTTTAGGTGTTAAAAACTTCTTTTAAAAATAAATTATATAAATAAAATGCAACACATTTGTTTTAACCATCTTTTGATTTCTTTTATAAAATCATAATTAAAATAAGTTTATGAAAATTTTATTTAAATTTATTTTTACACTTAAAATTATTTGCATTATTAACTAAGGTGATTCTATTGTTTTAAAATGATTGGTATAAGGTTATGAGAGAAAGTTTCCTTGGGTAAAAATCGGTTTTGGTACAAAGGTTCTTAATCTTTTAATTAATGGGTCGTGGTACGTGGTATTATTCATTGGGTGTCTCTAGCATCATTCATGCATTTGTTAGGTCTGAAGTTCGTTCGTTATGTCGATATTTATATTCGGTTGTTTCTACTTTTGGGATTGTGTGATTTTTGGGTCCATACCAATTGGTGCATGTGAAGTTTGGTATTTGCTCATGGCGCGATTCTAGAGTTGATGGTAGGTCATATCTTCTGAGTGGTGCGACTAATAGTAGCGAAGCGAATGGAATTATTTGAAAGCCCAAGTTGGAATTGGAGAGTTTTTGTTTTACTTTTGATTTAGTACCTCTTAGTTGTGGGAAGCGTCTGTATTGCTTGGTAGGAAGAAAGGTGAGTAGTTTGAAATGCGCATAGATTATCTCGAGTAGAGTGAGATAGAAAATTCGTATGCGATGTCACCAATGGAGAGTGCACGGGGATGACGTAGCTAAGGCTGTTTTTAGGTTGCGTAATGGACACGTTGAAGTTTACGGCTATGCCTTTTGGGTTAACCAATGCACCAGCGGTTTTCATTGAGTTAATGAGCCGGGTGTGCATGGCTGTATATAGACAAGCTAGATAACTTATATATACCGACGATATTTTAAACCGACCCGAAGTCTAAAGAGGAGTACGAGTCACACGTGAAGATGATCGTGGAGTCACTGAAGGAAGAGAAGATGTACGTGAAGTTTTCCAACAATGTAGAAGCAGAGCAAAGAGGGAAGTATCTAATGTGGAAGGAATTCAAATGGTGTTATGAGCGATCTTGGCAAATTTCCGGAAAGGACCAGACGATTCGTATATATTATGACGCGCGAAGCAAGGATTTGGAAGCAGGCTTGGAAAAGGGAGAAGGTGATTGCCTGGTACGTCGCGATAATTGAAGGATTCTATCATGATGAGAATGTATGACTAACGTGGTTTTGTAGGTTTTGCCAATTAATGCTTAAGGCTTAAGTGAACAAGACGTGGATAGTGATCTATACGAATTTTGAATGTCTCCAACACACTTTTAATCAAAAGGAGTGAAGCCAAGAATGAGTTCGAGCTAGATTTACCATAATCCGATCAAGGTTTGAGAAAAGGATGTTGGTGGCATAAGATAAGATGTCCCAAAGCAAGAACGTGTCAACATAGGCTGTTGCGTGGCTTGGACCCAACGAGTGTGAAAAGAGATGAGAGTGGTTCATATGGTGTTTAGTCAAGGTCGGACCTCCATTTGAGAGAGATGTAAGGGACACTTGACTATTGATGACCGGCCGATATATCCTATATCGAGTGTATGAAAAGTGTATCTCCCCGCATATCACATCGGAGCGGATACGATGTTGTGTGGTTTTAGGTTAACTAATTGATGGCTGAGTATGAAGAAGGTTATAGCTAGTTGCGGTAGTAAGTGTTTAGCGTATTTGGAAGTGGAAGTTGAGTATCAAGGGTCTTCAGGATTGTTGCTACAACCTGAGTTACCCGAGTAGAAGTGGGAAAGGATAACTAAGGATATTGTTGTCAAGTTACCAAGTGTGAGTATAGGATACGATACGATTGGGTGTAGTCAATAGACTGACTAAGTCACCCCATTCCTAGCTATGCTTAGAACAAGTTTGGTAGATTTTAATAGTAATTGATACTCACTATGTGAGATAAGTTTTGTGCCAAGGTGGAGGATTATCTTCGAGGTATGGATATGCTTCATTTGAAGCATGGTATGGAAAGGAATGTAGGTTACCATTTTATGGGCTATAACTGGATGTGGTTGAGTTAAATTTGGATCGAATTTGAGTTTGTACAGGAAAAACCAAACAAGATAGTTGTAATACAGGAAAGGCTCGAGGCAGCCAAATTGTTGAAGGAGTTAACTTGGTAGTAGTAGGAAACTTTTGAATTAATGCAGGTAGGTTATGGGTGGTTGAAGGTCTCACCTTGGAGAGGTGTAGTACGTTTGGAAAGAAAGACAAGTTAGAACCGAGTTATGTAGAACCATTTGAGATCCTTGGATGGATTGGGCCTATAGTTCGGTTGAGAATTTTTGTCTTATAAATTGAGTATCCACACTTATTCGTTGAGCAAGGAATCATTAGGAGTTTTAGTTGAAGTTGGGTATGTAAGGTTTCTTGTAGACCTTAGTATGCCCTTAGATGTGTTTGTGATTTTGGATTAAAGTTATTTTATGAATAAACTCGAAGTCGAGCCGATTCTTTAAAAACGTTGGGCTTGTAAACAACTTATAAACTTGGTTTCATGGTCTGTTTTGTTTGTGAGTTGTGAGACCGGGTTGTAAATGGACGTTGTACTCAACTTATGGTTTTAACGGAGTTTCCGTGATGCCGGGCGAGGTTCAGTAGACGGATGTTTCTTTTGTGTGGAGTTGTTGTGTTGCTAATTGCACCCTTGCCGGAGGTAAGCAAAGTCATTAGCAGTTGGATTCGGATTGTAGAAGTTGGATGTGATTATGGTTGACAAGACTCTTTGTTTTGTCAAGGAACCGTTAAGTTTGTGGACCTAGAGGTCATGAGTTAAAGCGTAATATGATAGTATTAGCGAAAGTTCGTGGGGATTCGAAGCGTGGTCCTGAGTTAACTTAGCGAAGCAGGTCAAATGAGGTCAAGTGTCTCATGTTGTTTGTCGATAGTGATATGCCTCGAGTAGTTAAATCTCGGGATGAGATTTTCTCAAGGTGGGGATAATGTAACAACCATGACTTAAGCAGGTTAGTCAAACCGTTAGTGTTGACTATTGTGTCTATTGCAATGTATGGTTTATGTGATTCTATGTGTTTATGTGTGCTCATATGTGTTATGTAGGTATTGTCATCCAAATCTATTGAGTGTGATCATTTTCAATGAAGATTGGATGATGGTTGAGTTCATTTCGTTCACTTTTGAGTGACGAGGAAATGATTATTGAGATTTTAGCGTTTTTATGATTAATGTGTAAGTATTTATACGTATACGTATTTTCGTGTTAGTAATTTAAGATAAGTTTTGACTTTAGAAGTTTAGTTGAGAAAATGTAAAATTTCTATTTTTAAAAAGTTAGGTGGAAAATGAAAGTTATTTTTTGAAAGGTAGGAATAAATGTCTTTATGCAAAGGTTAGCATAATACGTAAAAACATTTTTACAAAAACTTAAGGTTATATTGTAAATATCTAATTAATAAAAAAAAATTAAAAAAAATATTTTTTTTATAGGATGAATAGTGTTCCGAAATTTAAAAGGAAAAAATAAAAAATAAAATAAAAATAAAATACTAATCCTAATCTAATAACTAATTAGAGTTAGTTTAGGATTCTACCTAGATGCCTATATATACAAGATTAAAATCCCTAACCCTCCCCATTTACTTAATTTGACCGGCCATAAGGAAGGAGAAAAGAGAAGACGAAAATTTTAGGGTTTCACTTCGAGGTACGATCCGATCTTTTAATCCTAGTTCGTTTATTTTTCTAGTAACTTAATTATGGTGGATTTAGGTTTAAAATAGGGTTTATAAATTAGGGTATTTAATTTCCAGAAAGCTTATGATATATTAATGTTAGTTTAATCATTTGATTAATTAGATTAGCGATATGATCATGCGTTAGGGCTTAGATCACTCGAATTAGATGCGGTTTTCACTGCGGAACGTTTAGGCAGTTAGTAATCGGGATATCTCGGTCATAAAAGATCAAATAAATATTTTACAACATATGGAGATAACCTCAGTGAGTCTCTTTCTAGAAATCCAGCCTCAATAAGTTTTTATGGTCGGACGTGGGTCAATGGTCATTACAAAATCAGGTGTAAAACAGTGTTGAATTTCAGTTTTGTTTTTGGTTTTGATTTTTCTAAAAATACTTAGACACTGAGTTAGAGGCTCTAAATCACGTGGAAGTTAGTTCATATATTGTGTGTGACCTCTGAATTTTGGCTAAGGTCATAGTGGGGTCTAAGTTGGGTAATTAATGCCATACTTTTAGAAGGTCAGATTCTGGACGAATTTTAAACACTTTGATCTAATGAATTTCTAGGGTAGTTATAATAGGTTGTGTTTTGGGAGAATATGTGAAAGGTTCATAGGGAACATTTTATGTTAGCATGGTGGATTTTGGTTTGATTTATGGGAGTGTTTAAGTAGTGCGTTTAGGGGTAGCAAGTGAGAGTAAAATTCTGCCTAAAACCAGAAAGTTTATTTTTTTTTTTTTTTTTTTTGTTTTAAGAATAGCATTTAAGTACTAAATGAATTATGTAAGAATGGTAAAGGTTTTTAATGATTATAGGACTATGATAGATAGCCTGGTATCCATCATAGTTGAAGTTACCATATTTTGGGTTGAATACCTAATTGATGGTAGCTAATAACGTGTTTAATTGTTTAGATTGTTCGTGATATTTTGTGAGTTTTGATTGGTCTTTTTGGAAGCTAAGCTTCACGGTGAGTTTTAAATTTCATAGTCCCATTTTTAAAATGTCTTTACAATTTGGGATGAAAATGATGCTTATGATCTAAAGATGTTTTGATGCCTGTGATTATGTGGTTAATGGTGTTTGGTCAACTGTTACTATTATATGACTTATTGTGCATGTTGAATGTGTATTAGTGGTATCGTCTTTTATACTTCATATAGGCAAGACTTGGATTTATCCGAGTGGTAATGTGTGTTATGTCTACTTATGTAGGCAGATCTTGGAGTGATAACTCTTTGTGATATTGTGTTATCCGGTACCAAGGAGTCTGATTGGGTATTGGATCCTATTCCATGACTATTAGGGATCGGGGGTAAAGTTCATACCAGTTGTTGAAGGATCCAGGGGTAACGTTCCTACTTCAGTATGTGATTGAATGTTAGCATAAGTTCTTATTTATGCATAATTGTCCTTTATGTGTTTTGTAATCACAGTAAGTCTGTTTTAAATTTTTTTTGTTGTCTTAAACCTATGGACTCTCACAACCATTGTGATTGTACGTTTTTAAGCATTCCATTTTCAGGTGAGCTTAATGGTGCTAAGTTAGAACGAAGAGGCTAGAGAGATCCGTAGGATGCTTGGGGTTATTTATGTCTTTCTGTTTGATTGTTAGGTTTATGTTTTTTGCATGTCATTTATTGACGTGACCTCTTTCTCTTATAAAGACACCATTAGGTTTTGGATTTTGTTATGGCACCTTTGTGTCTTTGCTTACTTTAGTTTTCTTTGTAGTATTCTATATATAGACCCATGTGTTGTGATGATATTAATTCTGTTACGCTCGCGTTTCCGCCTTGGCGGGGTGTGACAACAACGGTTAGGTACACTGTCTAGGGAGTTGTAAAACTTCTTGTAGAAGCCCCTTACGACAACCGCAACATCATCGACAAAGCCTTTTTGATTCTACAAAAAGGGGGAGAAATGGAAATAAAACTCACTAAATACTTGTTTAAAAATAATATTACATTTAATGAGTGTAGATTTTGTAATCATAAAAAAAGAGGAGATTGTTGATAGAAATAATGCCTAAAAATTTTATTAATATTTTTCAACCTCTCTATGTTTTGATAATCACAAAATGTAAAAACGATTAATGAAAAATTATTCATAAACAAATAATTAGTAGTAAATTTTCATTTCGAAAATTTAATCACTTAAAGGTATGAATAAATAAATGCTTTATGCATTTTAAATTCGAATAATTTCTCCTTATTACTAAGGAGACTCTTAAACGTAGAAGCGAACTTAGGTATGTGAAGAAGAGCATCCGCAAAGCTAAGGTCAAAATGTAATCTTTGAAAGATTTGAATAAACTTTAACAATTGATAATTAGCTTTTTCACGAAGCTTTTGGTCATTAAGCCTTGAAGGATAAGGTATCAACGGTTTAGGTTTAGGATTTAGAGGAACTTCAGGCTCTGGAATTGGAACTTGGACAACCGAAGGTTGGACGTGTGCGGTATTTCCTAAATTTGTTGTTTGCACCTTGTCCTTTGTCGCCTCGGTTTCACGTTTCGCTTCCTTTGAGAGAGGAAAAGGAGTAGGTGGAACCGTAGGTCTATCGTAAGAAACACCACTTCGGGTGGTAATAGCTTTCACATCACCTCTCGGGTTAGCAACGGTATTAATAGGAAGTGATCCCGAACCCAAGGGATTTTGCTTTTGCAAAGTAAGATTAGTTAACATGTTCATTATTTGATTGTTTTGATTTTCTATCTTATTGTTTCTTGTATCAAGAGAAGATTTGAATTCATTTCGTAATTCCGTCTTCATATTAGTCATTTGAGTTTGCATGGCTCTCAAAGTAGCTTCATTACTTTTCATGTAGTTCGTTAAAATCCTTCGAAGGTCCAACTTAGCTTGATAATTCTAGGCTTGTAAATTCAGAGCTCTAATAATTGTTGTTTCCTTGATTGAAGTTTTGCCCTCTTCCTTGATTGTTCGGAGCTTGATAATTCCCTTGATTTTGATTGTACCGATTATAGTTTTGATTGTTTTGCACATTCAGAGGAGGAAAACCGGGTGGTCCCATTTGGTTGCTAGCACGATAATTCGGGTCTCCTTGGGGACGGTATCCGTTACCTCCTTGATTGTAGGTCCCCGTAGCTGCATAAGCATTAAAAGTGTTGCTATCGGTAGCAACATCTATCATATGTATGGGATGCGGTTCACCACAGTCACACAAGGTCTCATCTACGGCGTTCCGGAAGCTTGTTGATTAGTCTTTTCATAAGCACTAATTCCTTAACGATGTCGATAAGAGCGGCAATATCCAGAGAAGGAGATGAAGAAGAAGAAGTAGTACTCACTTTTGAAATAATCAGTTTGTTTCGTGAAGTGCGTACTTTCGACTTATTCTCAATAATAGTCAAATCATCTCGAGGTGTACGGTTCAAAAGACTACCACCGGCGGCGGCATTTAGAGAATCTTGATCGGATTGAGTCAACGCATTGTAAAACGTATCGATTTGGTGCAATTCAGAAAAACCATGATGTGGGCATTTACGAAGGAGTTCTTTAAATCGGTCCCATGCCTCACTAAAGTTTAATTAACTTTTGTTGAAATTCATGATATCGTTTCTTGTGATTCGTTGTCTTCGAAGGAGAAAAGAAATAATTCACAAACTTAGAAACGAGATCTTCCCATGTAAGAATAGAACAAGGAGGTTCGTTTTCAAGCCAAATCCGGGCGGGCCCCTCAAGAGAAAATAGGAAAAGCATCAACTTGATAGCATCATGTGGAACATTTTTGTACTTAAGCGTAGAAGTGATCTTGTTAAACCATCGAATGTGAGCATGAGGGTTATCCCTCTCAAAACCATGAAATTGGCTCGAAGTTACTAATTGAAGTAACCCGACTTTCAACTCAAAATTTTCGGCAAGTATAGCGGGAATAACAATCGCATCTCTGTAACCCTCGGTGGGTGCTGGAGTATTTGTGACATTGTAAGATATCCGCCATAGTAGCAATGGGAGTCTCTATAATAGTTCGAAGCTCGGGTTCGACTATTTGCTTGGAATGTCTATGATTACATCACTTTGGAATTGTGGAATATTCTACAACTGAATTCGATGAAGAGCGAGTGCGCATAAACTAAACAAAATAAGAGAAATAAAAAGAAATTTTTTTTAAACGGATAGTCAAAAGTTCACGGTAGCTCTCTAGAAAACGCACAAAGAAGTAGAGGAGCGGGTAAGCGCGAAGCGTTTTAAAAACCTTCTCCTTTCGGGTCGAAGTTCGTAGGATCAACCCTCCTTATACCCCTCTTATAGTTTGTTAAACTAAAGGTGAGCCGGTTAAACAATTGACAAAACAATTTCTTTTTTTTGGTTTTTTAATTTTTTTGGTACTACAAATACTTTAGGAAAAGTATTGTTGGTGTTTTAATAAATCTACAAAAATAAAATAATAAAAATAAAATATTTTTGTATTTTTTTAGGTTTTATATAAAAGAAAATGAAAAATAATAAAGAAAAATATATATTCACAAAAAACAATAACTTCACGGGGAAGGGTCTTCAAGACACTAATCTTCAAACTTCAACACGATATTCGTTACACACCTCCCCGGCAGCGGCGCCAAAAATTTGATATGGATATTATAGACTATTGATAGGTGTAAAATATACATATCGTTTATTACATAAAATAGCCCAAATTAACCAAAACAGACTAAAAATGGCAAAAATATGCTTGTTTTTGTGTTTTGTGTGTGCAGGTATGGATATATCAAAAATCACAAGAAAACCGTCAAAAACGGCAAACACGGACACGAGAACAGAAGAGCGTGCAAGAGCCGAGCCAAAGTCAGAAAAGTCAACCCTCAGTCAACTCTGGTCAAAAAGTCAAAGTCAACACTAAAGGAAAAATCCAAAATCACAAAATCAATCCTCAAGTTTTAAAAAGTTACACAAATAGTCCCCTAACCCTACATTGGGCTAATCTTTTCCTTAACCCTTACCGAAAAACAATTAAAACCAAAGGTCCAAGCCCATCTTCCCAATAACCCGGCCCAAAACTTAAATCTATAAACTCTTTTATATTACCACAGGACCTTTTCTGTCAATTACCAAAATCATTTTACACTACACTCTTGATAATAAAAGACAAGGACTGAAAGTGTAATTTCCCCAATCCTACCCCATTTTTACTTGATATCTTCCAGAATTTTATATTGATTCCATATCTTGAATACGGCGTATTGAGTCCACCGGATACGGCGTATTGATCTTTATTCCTGAGTGGTCTTTGGTGAGTGCAGGCACGGATACGCCGTATCTTCCTTGATGGATACGGCGTATTGGTCTTCAGAATAGTAATCTTCAAAATATCTTCATTTAAGCTCCAGAATGCGCGCCTTTTGCTAACTTTTACCAATTACTCCATAATTACTGTAATTCTCAAATATAAACGATTAAGTAACAATTCTTTGCAATAACTATACAAAATGGGTTAATAACATGGGATAAATGATGCTATAAAATAGACGTTATTTGATGTCATCAGTTTTGCATGTTCCTAATATAAGGAAGAATTTGGTTTCTAGTAGTGTTTTGAATAATTGTGGTTATAAACAAGTGATTGAATCTAATAAATTTGTTTTATCCAAACATGGTGTGTTTATTGGTTTTGGTTATTTGAGTAATCAAATGTCCAGGCTTAATATTGTTAATGATAATATTGCTTCAGCCTTTATGTTAATCTCTAAACTAAATGATTCAATCCTATGACATACTAGACTGGGCCATGTCCACTTTAAGAGGATGTATGATATGTTTAAGGACGGGTTAATCCCCGCTTTTGACATGGACACTGAAAAGTGTAAGACTTTTATGCTGACATGGACTTTGGACCTGAATTTTAATTATACTTAATTAAAGGAACAAGGGATGAGGTCTCTGACCGACACTCCTATTGATTTAATGTTAAGGATGACCTCAAAACATTTGATGAAGCAATGAAGTCCCAGGATGTTGCTTTCTGGAAAGAAGCAATTAATGATGAGATGGACTCCATCATGGGCAACAACACTTGAGTGTTGGATGATCTACCTCCAGGTTGCAAAACTCTTGGTTGCAAATGGATCTTCAAAAGAAAACTAAATGTAGATTGAACTATTGAAAAGTTCAAGGCAAGGCTAGTCATTCAGGGCTTTAAAAAAAGTCAGGGATAGACTACTTTGATACTTATGCTCCAGTGGCACGTATTAGTACCATAAAACCGCTGATTGCTATGGCATCAATTCACAATCTGATTATTCATTAGATGGATGTGAAGACAGCTTTTTTGAATTATGATTTAGATTATGAGGTATATATGAACCAACCTCAGGGCTTCATCATGCCTGGCAATGAAAACAAGGTGTGTAAACTGATTAAGTCTATATATGAACTGAAGCAGGCACATAAGCAATGACATCAAAAATTTGATGAAGTAGTTTTGTCTAATGGTTATTTACTTAACCAAGCTGACAAATGTGTATATAGAAATTTTGACGAATCTGGTAAATGAGTCATCATTTGCCTATATGTTGATGACATGCTGATCTTTGGCACTGACCAAGTTCAGGTTAATCTGACAAAAGAATTTTTGTCATCAAGGTTCTCTATGACGGACATGGGGGAGGCTGATGTTATCCTAGGTATAAGGATTAAACATGAAAATAATGGAATAGCAATTTCTCAGTCTTATTATATTGAGAAGGTACTGAAGAAATTTAATTACTTTGATTGCACTCCAGTGAGTACTCCTGTGGATACAAGTGAGAAGCTGATGCCCAATAATGGCCAAGATGTATCTCAACTTAAGTATTCTAGGATGATTGGCTGCTTGATGTATGCCATGACTTGTACTAGGCCTGACATTGCATTTGATGTGGCATACTAGTAATCCTGGTACTCAGCACTGACAAGCAATTCAGAGGGTACTGAAGTACTTGAAGAAAATCATGAACTATAAACTAACTTATACTGATTATCCTTCAGTGTTGGAAGGTTACACTGATGCAAGCTAGATCAGTAATGTTGAAGACAATTAGTCTACAAGTGGCTGGGTATTCATGCTTGGTGGTGGTGCAATTTCTTGGGCTTCCAAGAAACAAACTTGCATCACTGGTTCAATAATAGAATCAAAATTTGTGTCTCTAGCAGCTGCTGATAATGAAGCTGAATGGTTGAAAAACTTGCTCCTTGAGATTTCATTGTTGTCCAAACCTATAACACCTATTTCTATCCACTATGATAGTGCTGCTACATTGGCAAAGGCTTATAGCCAAATGTACAATGGGAAGTCTAGACACTTAGGTGTCAGGCATAGTATGATTCGTGAGCTGATCACAAATGGGGTGATATCTATAGAGTTTGTGAGGTCTCAACAAAACTTAGC
The DNA here is from genome assembly GCA_026074375.1 of Tanacetum coccineum. NCBI lineage: Eukaryota > Viridiplantae > Streptophyta > Magnoliopsida > Asterales > Asteraceae > Tanacetum > Tanacetum coccineum. The sequence continues at coordinate 47,801 of BQNB010003885.1, forward strand.
TGATCACTTGACGAAAGGACTGGCTAGAGACTTTAGAGTTTTTCATAAGAAGTTTCTTTTATTAAAGGTGCTTAATTTTAGCTTATCTACAACTTTGCTTTTATAAGTTTTCAAAAAAAGGGGAAGATGGAAATCGGGGGTTAGCAAGGCTTTGAACCCCACCATCAACATCCGTAACTCTTTGATAATCGACCTCACACCACCCTCACTACATCGTGCCCAGGTCTTTTCGTTATAGGTTACAAATCTATTACTTATATACACTTTAACCCTTTTAGCTTAATAAGCTGTTATAGCTTTTTACACAGCTTATCCGATAAGCTGTGTAATCAAGCTTATTTTTCCTAGGTCCCTTTTAGTTCAAGCTATTTTCCATAATTTTTTTAGAATTTTTATAATTCGTTTAGTTTTTTAAACATTTATTTTTATTAAAAACTTTAAAATATCATAAAAAATAGAAAAATAATCAAAAAAATATAATTCTTTTTTAGAAATTTTTTTTTATCATAAAGTTTCTAGGAAAATTAGTTTTGCTTTTGTAGGGATAAAATTGCAAACTTTCAATTTTTAAAGAACGGGATTCGTCTCCGTTCTCGTTTTTCGTGTTTTTAAGCTCATTTCAATTCCGTTTTTGTTCTAGTTTTCTTTAAACTTACTTTTTAGTCAATTAGAGTCTATTTAAAAAAGAAAAATCTCGTTTTAGGTTAAAATTAGGAAATTTAGGGTTTTCAACTTTCGTTTAGGGTTCCCATTTTGCGTTTTTTAGTTACAGTATATAATTTTCCCAGTTATTATTTGTTTCAGAGCTTAATTGTATTAAATCATTATCTTATTTTAATGTTTTATTTCATAGAAATAGATAATCAAATCAATCTTGTTACAATTCAAAACATTGTCCAACAACAAACTGGGCTCAATTTCCTAGATCGTTGAGGAATAACGACCCGGAATCATACTGTCCTGGTTAAATATACGTATAAATATATTAATGTGAAGATTTTCATTTCTACCTTTTGTTCTTAAGGTATTTTTTGGTATTTTCTTTCAATTTATTAATATTTTTATTATTAACTGTGTTAGTTTTTTTAACGAATCCAATTTTTAGGCGCCGGTTGCCCAGGGGAATTTGTGATTAAAGATTCCTTCGTTGGAAGTTTGTTGATCGTGATTTGGAGAACCTTTCGTTTTCGAAAGTTACATTTTTATAAAAATAAAAAAAATAAAATAAAAAATTAAGAAAGTAAAAAAAAATTAAAAATATAAAAATTAAAAAAATATTTTTCTTTTCTTTTTTGTATAAGTAGAAGTTTAAAAAATAAAAAGAACAAAATTATATTTGCCTTTAAAATTTGTGAATAAAAAAATTTACAAGTTGGTAAAAGAACACGCAACAAAAAAATTTATTTTAAAAACACCTATTACTTGAGGTATTTAATCTCATAATAAGTTCTCCAACCGTACATAAAAGAGATTTAAAAACTTGTCGTTTGTGTTACTTAGGAATATACAGCTCACCTTTAAAAAAGTAAAATTTTTTAGAGAAGCTACCGCGTGAAGCTTTGTATTATGAGGTTTTAAGTTATTCGATTCAATTGGACCTTTAAAAAAAAGTATATTAAAACCTAAAAACCCAAAAATAATCTTCCTTATTTGTCTTGATCCATTTAATTCCTTTTCCTTAAATTGTTTAATTCTTATGGCATCACTCGATTATCGTTTGAACCCCCTCTTCTCGATTAAAGAATGCTCGTCTTGTGGAGCTTTGTACACTGCAGACTTTTGTTGTTCAAAAGGGGGTCTTGAAGACAAGATTCTTGTTCCTAAACCCCCTCAGAATTGTGCAACTTGTGGAGACCCGGTTGATGGTCTATATTGTCGACCTTGTGCTTTTGTGCGAAAGTGTTTGAATGAAGGTTGGTATACAATTCATGATAAAAACAAAATTCTAAACACTTCTGAATCATCCAATGACAACACTAACATTGTTAGTGTACCTCGAGAGCCATTCGTTGTCAAACAGGACCCCGGTGAAAATTCCCTGCAAAGTCCTCCACAAATTAACAACAATTGTTGTTACGAGTGTGGTGATTCGTTAGACGATATCTTTATCCAACAATGTACTTGTAAGTCTTGTGGGAAAGGTACTCATTATGGTTACAATTGTCCACAGCAAATTCTGATTATCTCTAATCTGGAACCATGCAACAATCAAAACCTTAATGAGATCCTAAAAAATTTGCAAAGTTTGCAACAACAAAGTTTTTTGGGTACGTGCCAACAATGTGGTTGTAATGAATATGATGGAGTTTGTTTTCATTGTACTGTTAGAAATGGAACACAAATCAATTTTTCAACTCCGTACTCTTCTAACGATTCTCCAAGTTTTGCAAACCACCCTCCACAACCCCAATATGTGCCATACTCTTATGAGTTATGTGGGAACGATGCCCATCATGGCTATGATTGTCCACCTCAAGTTCTATTTGTCTACAATCAGGACCCGTGTTTCAATCAAAACTTTGATAATAATTTTCCACAAACTTCACCAAATTTTCCACAACAAAACCTTTGTTGTGAAAACTGTGGGGGTCTTCATGCGACTTTTCAGTGTCAACCGATGAACCAAGATTTCTATAAATCTAATCTTTCCGATTTTGACCAATTTCAACCCTCGCAGTTTCCCATCAATTATCCTCCTCAAGAGACAAGTAAAGAAATTTTGCAAGCTCAAGAAGACTTAATGGAAGTTATACAAGCCTTTTTAAAGGAGTATCATCATATGCCTCCTAATAAAAAGTGCATGGCTTTATTGCTAGCGGAGGAAAGATTTCTTAAGATTAAGCAAACTATGGAAGAAGAGCATAATCAACCTAAAGTTATGCAAGAATTGCTTCTTAAACTTATGGATGATTTGCAAATTCTTAAAGGTAGTCAACAAGAAAAGAAGGAGACGGCAGCTCAAAGTTTTATTCCATATTGGAATTTTTCTATGATTAATGATGAAGAAGCTAGAGATAACTTTTTGAAAGACGTTTGCACCTTATTAAGGAAGTTTAGTCGTATACCTTTTGGAGTAACACCAAAGGTTATATTGATAGCTTGGGAAAGTTTTGGCAAGATTAAAGATGTTTTGATGAACAAGCAATATCAACAAGAGGATATTCATGAATTGATGAGTAAACTCCTTGAAGATGTGCAAAATATTAGTGCAGAGTTTTCAAAATATATTAATTGTCCAAGCTGGAATCGTCCTCTTTTCTATGACTATGACGATGATAAGTATACTGTTATATGGAGAAGGCCTAAAGCAATCACACCCGACTTACCGATCGAGGAACCTGATAACTCTCTAATAATGGGGGACAAGCATCTTGACACTATTCTTAGTATTGAGAACCTTGTCCCAATCCCAAGTGAGCTTGAGGGTATTTCTGACGATACGTGTGATGAGCCCGTTTATGAAGACTCTTCTACATTTGATGCTTTAAGCGATCATTCTGAGATTTTATCCGATTCTAACAATGTTGGTACTTCAAGTGATGACGATTCTTATGAGAACATCGAGTACGTTGAAGCATCACCTCTCAATTTAGAGATCGTTAGTTTAGAGGAGGTGAATGAAGATCAAGAAGAAAAAGAGTTTGACTTAGAAGATATTTTTCAAATCCAAGACGTTATTCTTCGAGAGAAATTAGTGAAAATCAGTCGTCTTATTACTAATATCGAATCTTTGAAAGACAACCCTACTCCTGATCATGTGCTCAATTCTCCTTCTTCATTTCCTATCCCCGTCACAGATAATGATTCGTTCTTTGAGAAGTCCGATACTTCTTTCTATTTTTCGGATAACTCTTTACCTGAATTCGAGACTTTTAGCTATCATACGGAAGAGACGAGAAGTGGCAGTACCACTACTCATGCTGATAACTCTCTTCCCGAGTATGATTCATTTCTTTTTTAGATTGAGCTCGATCAGGGAGGGTTGACTAGCGTTGTTATTTATGATAATTCAAATAACCCTCTTTTAGAACTTCCCGAGTTTGAATCATTTCATTTTGATCCATTATTTCCTCATCCTCCTCCAGAACCACCAGATGTTGAGATTAGCTTAATTGTTTAGACCGATGCACCAGTGATAAACAATGTTGATGAGCTTAATGAAGATGAATGTTTTGACCCAGGGGGAGGTGAGATTGATGTTGAAGATGACGATTCCTTCACATTTGTCATTCAGACTTTTCTTCCGTTTTTACTTACTTTCCTCCACCAAAAATGAGGACACCATTTTTGACCCTGACATCTCCAATTAGAGCCGGTGGCCTCTCATCAGGATGGAACTTTCATGTGCTTTAATGTTTATCTAAACATTAATGAAAACCCGATTGAGATTTTCTCTTCCACTTACTCTCTCTAAGGACGAATGAATTCGGGGATCGAGTTAAGCTATGTGACTCGGTTACCAAAAACAAAGCGCTTCGTGGGAGGCACCCTATGCTTATCCTTTTTTCTATTTTCTTTCTTATTGTCTATTCGTTGATGCTGTTTAGTTGAATGGTTCTTGTACTTTTCTCAGAATTGTTTTTGCGTAGTTTGTTGTGACCTTAATTTTGGTACTTAGATCATCATAGTGTGTCTGGCAGGGTTTTGATATCCCTAGGATTTTCCATGTTGCAGAGACTCTCTCTATGTCGTTTCGTGCTTGTTGCTTCCAGTTTAGTTTGGGGCGACTGCGAGAATCCGTAGCCGCATCGCTAGTTGTGATGTGTTCTTGTATTCGTAGTTATCGTATGGCATATAGAATCTCTGATAATGCATATATATAGTGATAATCGGTTCTATCGACTATAAGACATGTTAATGTCCTATTTGTGTACTTTCGTACTATGATAAGACAGTTATGCGCTATTAGACTTTTTGAGTGTACACGTATTAGGTTTTGTTGTTTGAGCTTTATAGGCAGCGTTTGAGAACTGTTTGAGTGCAAGTTGCTAGTGAGATGTATTCAGCGGTCTTTTTTGTTTGTCTTCTGGCTCTAGGAAATTACATTTGAGGACAATGTTTGTCTACTAGCCGTCTCTTGTCTGTTTGTTAGCCTCCTCTGCACGTGACGGAGATTTGATATCTGATATAGCTTTGTTCCTCGTAGCAATGTATATCCTAATGAGACTTCGTACAACGTCACTCAAAAATAGATTTCCTTATCTCAGGACTACTAGTAACTAGCATCGATAAGAGACGTAAACACTGTGATAAACTCTAAGGAAATCGCAAGAAAGTATCTCATAAAGCATATACTTTAAGCCTGTTTTGTCAAGGGAGAAAAGTATCTATAGCTAAAAGCAGTTAAAGCCGTTTATCAAAGTGTCGTAGAAAAAGATATCATATTAGGATATCGGAGTTTCCGCCGCTACGAGAAACTAATGAGCTCGTAGAGGCAAGAAAGATAGGCGAGAGTCTCGCGCTCGCTCGCGACCGAGAATAATAGACAGCCGAGAGCACAAAAGATAGAGTACTCGTTCGAGAATAAGGTAGCCGGGCATCCTAAATACACCGAAGCGACGCAGAGTACACATTACATAGTACAAACTAAGAGAGGCTAGAGCATATGCACACGAAGCGAAGAATCGCAGATATAGACAGATAGAAAGATCACATAAGCACCGCGAACCATCACATACAACAGAGTAATGGAGAGAGAAAGGAGCAATGACGATACTTCGGCTAATACTCAAATATGAGAAATAAAGCACGGAAGGTGCGCTCTCCTCATATCGTAGAGAAACGTCTAGTTGATAAGCCAGGTAGGTGTTGCTTGGCTCATCACACGAAGGTCAGGACTCTGTGTAAATTCTCGGATGCTAACGAAAGTTCATCTACAGTACGCTGTAGAATCTCGATCAGCACGCTGAAGTGGAGATCATGATCGACAACTGTCAATCGAGTAGGTGTTATTCATGTGGAAGTAGAAAGTGATATACGTACTGAATCGACTAGGTCTATATGCATACTAATAGTTATAAGATTCGTGTGACACATGCATTAGAAGATACGATGGCATAAATTGGTGTTCATATTGCGTGAGATGGAGGCGTCACAGCGGTCTACATAATATGTGTAGAGACCTCATGTTCTTAGTGCGAGGAAAGTAAGTAACAACGGAAGAATGAGTAAAGATTGTTCTGCATTCTGTAGATGACAAAGGATAATGTGAAGGAGAATAAATGAACTGTGTAGAGAATAAGCGGATCTCGCAGCTCTCTAGTACTCTCTCGCAATCTGCACTCAGCGAACTCGCCTTGCATGCTGCTATCTATCATATCATTCTCTCTCTATCATCTATAGCTCCCTTGTCAGACATTGTCTGAATATATCATTGGGCATCTGTCATTCAATCTCGCTTCCATAACTCTCCTAATTAGATTAGACTCACATATCGGCTAAGACCATCCTGGTGGTCTTGTAGAGACGAATTAAAGCTAGAATCTGACGGACATGTGAGGTGGTGAGTATTATGTGATGCAGAGGAATGAGAGGATGATATTAAGTCGAGAACTCAGAGAGATAGATTTCATTGATATACGAGGAAGACTCGGATGTAGAGATTACTAATAAGTAAGGAGTTATCGCTTGCAGTCTATACCCTCCATACCACTGATACTCGAGCTCTGCAATACGTAATCCCATAACAACCCCAAGTAGAATGCAGATCAGTCTCATACGGGTCTAAGAAGAGATAATGCTAGTCATACTCTGAGTAGAGAGAGGGGTAGTCTTGTGCCCAGCTTCAGCTGTACGTACGTTCCGGGTATCTCTGTCGCACTTAGCTACAATCAAGTTCTTCGGGATTATATCGATAGGGTTACTTAGAAGTCTTTATCCGATTGTATAGAGATATAGAAGAGTATCAGATCGACGGCAGTAGTAAATCTAGAAAGAAGAACGTATCGTTTGACATTCTGCTAGAAGAGAGGAGCTCTGAAGTGACTAATGTGAATCGAAGGAGAATTGTGACGGCACGGGATATAGATGGAGGAGTATTGTGATAGTAATGTCTGTGCAGAATAAGTGAATACGCACTATTTAGTATCAGGTAAGTACGGAGGTTGTTCTCTTTCACTAATTGTTATCTGTCGCGATATCTGAGAGGATAATATAATCAGTAGACTGAGTGATTCGAACAAAATATGTTCTACTTCGCAGAATTGCAAACTTACACTGTTTTCTTGTCTTGATCTTGCAATATACACTACTCTCTATCTAGAAGTGTCTATATAAAACGCAGTTTCTCTAAATTGTATATTGAGAACTTTCATTGCCTAACAATGCCTGTCCTGACTCAAGTATCTTGAATCTGAATATGTGTAATCTTGACGTCGAGCTGTTGATATGCTTTCTCGGAACAGTGCGCACTAGCATTGATTAGAATTCTCATAAGATAAATCTCAATGAATAGTGACGCAGCTTCGTAGATAAGGTCAGAGATCTAAATGTTAGATGATGTGTTGTCTGCATTAATATCTTTCGCGCATCAACGTATTTCCTAATAACGTCCATACCGAGCTACAATTTGATATTTGCCATCATGCTATATACACACACCTCCCACTAATGTACCCACTGTATTCCAGTGTACCCGCCAACAAACTGTGTCTGCAAGTCCTTTATAATAAAATCATCTTAACCGAGTGTCATCACTGATATCTGATCATCATAACGCCCCTCAAAGAACGTACACCCTCTTAGACAACCCCATGATATCAGTACTATCTCACCTGTACGCGCGCCCGGTGTCTTGCGCGTATGGCTAAAAGACCTCGAGACCCTGATCACACACATAGATCTCCCCCCTCATCCACTCGACCTCTCCTGTGTGACGCGCCGCGACCCTCCGATTGCCCCACCTCAGCAGATACCCACACAAAATTGATTCCGTCATAGACGCCGTTCATCCCTCCCCCCCACCGCAGCTGTCCCCTCGCACACTCCCCCACAGCCCCCCGGTCACCTGCTCGCGCGCCTTGTGCGGTGTTCTCCTGCCCCCCCTTTCCACGCGCCCTCCCCTCCTCTCTCACACCCCCACACTATCTATCCTGTACCGCACCCTTCCCTCCTCTCAGCTCCCCACTCCACGTCATACGATCCCAACCCCGTGGACGATTCCCATCCCCGTTGGATACAATTTATTATTTTGATCAAAACACTCTGACATAATATTTTTGAACCATATTCAAGGTGTTTACTCATCCATTCATGATATCATCTGTTGATATTGCTTGTTCTATCAAAAACATCTTTAATCTTGCCAATAACTTCCCAAGCTATCAATATTAACATTGGTGTACTCCTAAAAAGGTATACGACTAAACTTCCTTAATAAGGTGCATAAAGTCTTTCAAAACAGTTATCGCTAGCTTCTTCATCATTAATCATAGATAAAATTCCAATTTGGAATAAAAACTTGGAGCTGCCGTATCCCTTCTTTTTTTGTTGGAATTCATTTAAGAATTTGCAAATCATTCATAAGTTTAAGAAGCAATTCTTGCATAACTTTAGGTTGATTATGCTCTTCTTCCATAGTTGCCTTAATGCTTAAGAATCTTTCCTCGCTAGCAATAAAGCCATGCACTTTTTATTAGGAGGCATATGATGATACTCCTTTAAAAAGGCTTGTATAACTTCCATTAAGTCTTCTTGAGCTTGCAAAATTTCTTTACTTGTCTCTTGAGGAGGATAATTGATGGGAAACTGCGAGGGTTGAAATTGGTCAAAATCGGAAAGATTAGATTTATAGAAATCTTGGTTCATCGGTTGACACTGAAAAGTCGCATGAAGACCCCCACAGTTTTCACAACAAAGGTTTTGTTGTGGAAAATTTGGTGAAGTTTATGGAAAATTATTATCGAAGTTTTGATCGAAACACGGGTCCTGATTGTAGACAAACGGGACTTGAGGTGGACAATCATAGCCAAAATAAGCATCGATTCCACATAACTCACAAGAGTATGACACATATTGGGGTTGTGGAGGGTGGTTTGCAAAACTTGGACAATCGTTAGAAGAGTACAGAGTTTAAAAATTGTTTTGTGTTCCATTTCCAACAGTACAATGAAAACAAACTCCATCATATTCATTACAACCACATTGTTGGCACGTACCCAAAAAACTTTGTTGTTGCAAACTTTGTAAATTTTGTAGGATCTCATTAAGGTTTTGATTGTAGCATGGTTCCAGATTAGAGATAATCGGAATTTGCGGTGGACAGTTGTAACCAAAATGAGCACCTTTCCCACAAGACTTACAAGAACATTGTTGACAAAAAATACCGTCTAACGAATCACCACACTTGTAATAACAATTGTGGTTAATTTGTGGAGGGCTTTGCGAGGAATTTTCACCGGGGTCCTGTTTGACAACGAATGGCTCTCGAGGTGCACTAACAATGTTAGTGTTATCATTGGATGACTCAGAAGTGTTTAGAATTTCGTTTTCATCATGAATTGTATACCAACCTTCATTCAAACACTTTCGCATAAAAGCACAAGGTTGACAATATAGACCATCAACCGGGTCTCCATAAGTTGCACAATTCTGAGGGGGGTTAGGAACAAGAATCTTGTCTTCATGACCCCCTTTTGAACAACAAAAGTCTGTAGTGGACAAAGCTCCACAAGACGAGCATTCTTTAATCGATAAGAGGGGGTTCAAACGATAATCGAGTGACGCCATAAGAATTAAACAATTTAAGAAAAGAATTAAATGGATAAGAACAAAAAGAAGATTATTTTTGGGTTTTTAGGTTTAATATACTTTTTTTAAAGGACAAAATGAGATCGAATAACTTAAACCTAATAATCAACAAGCTTCACGGTAGCTCTCTAAAAATTTTACTTTTTAAAGGTGAGCTGTATATCGTAAGTAACACAAAAGACAAGTTTTTAAATCTTTTATTCGAGTTGGGAACTTATTATGGATAATACCTCAATTGAAGGTATTATTTGTTGGTGTTCTTTTACCAACTTTGTAAATTTTTATATTCACAAATTTAAAGAGCAAATATAATTTTTTTTCTTTATATTTTTAATCTTTTACTTATATTAAAAAGAAAAGAAAAATATTTTTTTTACTTTTTATATTTTTAATTTTTTTTTACTTTCTTAATTTTTTATTTTATTTTTTTTATTTTTATAAAAATGTAACTTTCGAAAACGAAAGGTTCTCCAAATCACGATCAACAAACTTCCAACGAAGGAATCTTAATCACAAATCCCCGGCAACGGCGCCAAAAATTGATTCGTAAAAAACCAACACACGTAATAATAAAATATAATATGAAAGAAAATTACCAAACTACCCTTAAGGACAAAGGTAGAAATGAAAATCTTCACAATTATATATATTATACGTATATTAACCAGGAAGTATGATTCCCGGGTCGTTATTCCTCAACGATTTATGAAATTGAGACCACGTTTGTTGTTCGGACAATGATTTGAATTTGTAACAAAGATTGATTTGATTATCTATTTCTATGAAATAAAACAATTAAAATAAGCAAATGATAATAATTAAGCACGAAAACAAATAACGGGAAATTAAACTGTAACTAAAAACGCAAAATGGGAACCCTAAACGACAGTTGAAAACCCTAAATTTCCAAATTTAAACCTAAAACGAATTTTTCTTTTTAAATAGACTCTAATTGACTAAAAAGTAAGTTTAAAGAAAACTAGAACAAAAACGGAATTGAAATGAGCTTAAAAACACGAAAAACAAGAACGGAGACGAATCCCGTTCTTTAAAAATTGAAAGTTTGCAATTTTATCCCTACAAAAGCAAAACTAATTTTCCTAGAAACTTTATGATAAAAAAAAATTTCTAAAAAAGAATTATATTTTTTTGATTATTTTTCTATTTTTTATGATATTTTAAAGTTTTTAATAAAAATAAATGTTTAAAAAACTAAACTAATTATAGAAATTCTAAAAAAATACAAAAATTAGCTTGAACTAAATAGAACCTATGAAAAATAAGCTTGATTACACAGCTTATCGAATAAGCTAAAATAACTTATTGTGCTAAAAGGGAGAAAACGTATACAAGTATTAAATTTTGTAAACTTAGAATAAAAAAGACCCCAGGGCACGATGGTAGTGAGGTATGGTGTGAGGTGTTTAAAAGAGTTAAGGATGTTGAGGTCGGGGGTTCAAGCCTTGCTAACCCCCGATTTCCATCTTCCCCTTTTTTTGAAAACTTATAAAAGCAAAGTTGTAGATAAGCTAAAATTAAGCACCTTTAATAAAAGAAACTTCTTATGAAAAACCCTAAATAAGCTGTAAACTGACTTAAAAGACAGGAAAACTCTTAAAACTATTTTTTTTACTTTTAGGCTTTTTATCTAAAATTTACAACTTAAGAAACTAACAATAAGCTAACAGCTAGGAAAACAAAGCATAGGCAAACTAATAAGCTAGTCTAAACAAGAAAATAAGCAAAAGGAAAGAAAATAAGCAAATTAAGCACTTAGATTAAAACTATAGACCAAACAGTCAACTAGCAACTTTGGGCTTAAAAATAAGTACTAAAATGGATCCTTATGATAATAAGCCCTATTCCTAGTTAAAGCTCAACCTAAAAGCTATTTAAAATTGCAGGGAAAATTCATTTTGAAATACAAATAAGCAAAGAAAAAGCACTATGAAAAGCTAGAAGCTACTGACTTAGTTGCTTTTGGTTTAAATAAAAAAAACTAGAATAAGCTAACAAGGACTTAATAAGCTATAAACTAACTAATTCTAACCTAATAAGCTATTTTAAGTAAAAATTAAGCTAAAACTTAAAAGCAATAAGCTATAAAATCTTAATAAGCACTTAACTAGATTTAGAGCCAAACAGTCCCTGCAGGGACCTTTAAGCTAATTTTTAGATAAGCTCTTGGATCCTTGTGAGGAAATGATTTATGCAAGCTTACTCTACAACTAATAAGCTTCCAAAAACAACTTTTGGAACAAGGTTTGAAAATTAATTGCTTATTGAAAAAGCCTATTGAAAACAGCTTATATTAAGAACACATAGTACTTTTGGTTTTTGAAATTTAAAAGACAAGAAGCTATTTTAAAAGCTAAAAACAGATAATCAAATGAGCTTTATAAGCTAAAATAAGTTTAAACATACTTAAACTACCTTATAATCTACTTGAGCAAGAAATTTGAAGAGCTAAAAGCATTTTTTTACCTATTGAAAATTAAGCTAGAAGAAAGCTATCAGCATGAATAAACTGCTGATGCAGTTGGCATGCATATGACCAAAAACTTAAAACCTAAAAATGCAGACCTTAAGAACTCAATGCAATCCTGATAAAACACCTAAATAAACTCAAATAATCAAACTAGATTAACTAAATCCTTCTTTGAGTTTAAAATTTAACTAGACCTAACAGAATTCTCACAGATTCAATTTAGCAAATAAGGAAAACTTATGAAAACTTAATTAAACCTAATCAAACTAACAAATCCTTTACTTATAAACCTAAATACTGGATTTAAATTGAAGTAAAAGGATTAAAGGCTTCAAGTAGTATTAACTTGTAGTTAATACTGCTTGTCCCAAACACCCCCTTATTTCACTTAAAACAATTTTTAGCTTATAAATTTTGAATTTAATGATCAAATTTATGATACCATATATTAAACAGATTATAACAACCTCAACAAACAATTATCAATTATCAAATAAGCCAGAAACAAAAAGCTACAAACTATGCTACTTATTTTTAAGTTTTTATAATTTTTAAGGCAAAATGAAGAAAACTAAGATCTAATCTATATAACTCAAAAACAGATTACCAATTATGTTTAATAAACATAATAAGACAAGATTAAGCACAAATAAGCTGAAAATAAGCAAATATAACTGTTAGGCTAAAATTCTTGAAATTAAAGAAGAAATTACATAAGCCTTAGCTAAACAAAGCAATAAAAGGCTCAAAGAGCATTCAACAACTCTAGCTTATCCAAAGATAAGCTAGTAAAAGTCCAATAAGCTCTTTCATTATGAGCTTATCATCCATAAGTCCATAATCCATAAGCATAGGTATTTAAACTGATTTTATTGGTTTATGTAGATTAAATGCTTAATTTGAGCTCAATTTGAGCTTAGAGACTCAAAGAGCTAATAAGAGCTTATGAGAAGCTTATCAAATAGTAACATTAGTAATTGAGAGACTTGAGAGTTTATTTAGTAAAATCAGATTGTGTAAAAGTAAGAGATGAAATAGAAAGCTGAGTACAATTCATAAAAGGACATATTACAATAAGCTGAAAAAGAAAAAATTACAATTAAACTAAAAAATTACATAAGCTACTTTTTAATCTAAAAAAATGTAAGAAAAAAGAAGATCTCTGTGTGTGTGAGGGACTGCTTGTATTTATAGTGCTGAAAGGATGCTTCTAGGTCCAAAATTTGTTATACACTCCAATTAATCCTGCCCCTTGAATCTTTGCTCATCATTGGATCATTATTTGCTGCCGTTGGATCAATTTAGTGAGCACACGGATAGCCACCGTGGCATTCCGTGTGTCAGAGCATTGTGTTACTTTTCCACTTATTTTAGTGCAAATCCCACTTGATTGGTGTGCTTTCTCCATTACCCGCGTGCCTTCTCTTTTGGGGATTGACCAATAGGAGTGCTTGTATGATGTCAAACCCTGCCATGTCATTCCTTTTCACTTGGATTTCATTGTCACATCACCAATTTGCATTTACCCCTTGATTGTGACTCGTGGGAAAACGGAGAAGAAGATAAACAGTAACAACAACCTTTCCCGCGTAAGAATTATAAAAGGGTGCGTTTGACTTTTCTTTGACCGGGGTTATATATTTTGACTTTGGGCTTATATAAAAAGATTGGGCCAAGGGTGTATTTTGGGCTCGGGTATTTGGTTGTTTGGATTTATATATAAGAGTTAACGGGTGTTAACTCTTTATATATCAAAGAGTTAACACCGTTAGGGTTTAGGGGACCATTTTTTCAAATTTGTTTAACTTTGAGGGACTGATTTGGTATTTTTGGGTTTTGTCTTTTTTGTGGTTGACCACTGTTGACCATGATAGCATTCTCCCGGCTTTTGCACACTCAATTCTGTTCCCGTGTCCGTGTTTGTCCGGCTTTGACCGTTTTCTTGTGATTTTGGCAATATCCGTACCTAAACAATCATAAAGACAAAACAAGCAATATACAAGTATTTTAAGCATAATTTTGTCTTTTATGGGACATTTTTGATATAAAAAGTATATGTGTTTTCACACATATCACTCATCAAGGTAATAATCAAGTCAAAGCTAACAAAATAGATCTCCTTGTTCAACAATATGAACAATTTATGATTCTGGAAGAGGAATCAATAGATAATGCCTTTGCTAAATTTAACACTATTATTACTAGTCTAAAAGCACTTGATGAAAGTTTTTCTAGCAAGAATTGTGTTAGGAAATTTCTTAGGGCACTACATCCAAAATGGCGCGCGAAAGTCACGGCGATTGAAGAATCAAAGAATCTAACAACCTTATCTCTTGACGAACTAATTGGAAACTTGAAAGTTTATGAAGAAGTAATTAAGAAAGATGTAGAAACGGTTAAAGGCAAGAAAGAACAAAGTAGATCACTTGCATTAAAAGTGAAAAAGGAAGTAAGTGATGAAGATAGCTCAAGTTCCGATAGTGAAGACGAAGAGTATGCTATGGCCGTAAAGGAATTCAAGAAATTCTTCAAGAGACGAGGAAGATTTGCAAGACAACCACGAGGCGATAGAAAAACATTCCAAAGAAGTAGAAATGATGGTTATGATAAAAGTGAAAGAAAATGTTTTAGATGTGGTGACCCAAATCATTTCATTGGAGAATGTTCAAAGCCGCCAAAGAACACCGATCAAAGAGCATTCATTGGAGGAGTATGGAGCGACAATGGAGAAGATGAGGTGGAAAAGACTAAAGATGAAGCTTGCCTTGTAGCTCAAGCGCCCGATGAAATATGCTTAGGAGTAAACTTGGAACCCGATGAATGGATTAAAGATAGTGGATGTTCAAAACACATGACCGGTAATCGAAAGTTGTTTTCTTCATACAAAGCATACAACGGAGGTAACGTAATTTTCGGAAGCAACTTACGCGGTAAAATCATAGGCAAAGGTACGATTTCTCAAGACTCCTTAATAATTGAAAATGTTGAGCACGTAGATAACTTAACTTATAACTTGCTTAGTATAGGTCAAATATGTGATAATAAGTGCAAAGTAATATTTACCGAACACGATAGCGAAATAATCAAAAACAAAAAAGTTATAGGTAAAGGAATTAGGAAAGGAGGATTATATGTAATGAAACTAGGAAATAAACCGGAAGACAAAATATGCCTTGCAACATTAGACGAAAATTCCACACTATGGCATAGAAGATTAGGTCATGCTAATATGCAACTAATTCAATCATTAGCGTCTAAAGAATTAGTTAGAAATCTACCTAAACTTAAATACGACCAACATTTTTGTGATGCTTGCAAAGTTGGAAAGCAAGCTCACGTAAGTCACAAGGCCAAAAATATAGTCTCAACAACTAGATGCTTAGAACTACTTCACATGGATTTGTTTGGCCCCTCCGCCATACGAAGCTATGGAGGAAATCGTTATACCTTAGTAATTGTAGATGACTATTCTCGATACACTTGGACTAGATTCTTAGCAAATAAAACCGAAGCCTTCGAAGAATTTGAAATATTTAGCAAAATGATCCAAAACAAATTAGGATGTTCTATTGTATCAATTAGAACGGATCATGGTCGGGAATTTGATAATGAAGTACAATTTGGAAAATATTGTGATTTAAATGGGATATCTCACAATTTTTCCGCTCCTCGTACTCCACAATCAAATGGGGTAGTAGAACGAAAAAATCGCACCTTACAAGAAATGAGTAGAACCATGTTAAATGAACAATCCATTCCTCAAAAATTTTGGTGCAATGCGATCGATACATCAACTTATATAATTAATAGAGTTTCTATTAGACGTATTTTGGGAAAAACTCCATACGAGTTGTTAAGAGGAAGGAAACCAAACCTTAACTATTTTAGAGTATTCGGAAGTAAATGTTTTATTCTTAATACAAAAGATTACCTAACCAAGTTCGACCCAAAGTCGTATGAAGGTGTTTTCCTAGGATATTCGCAAAATAGTAAAGCTTACATAATACTTAACAAACAAACAATGAAAGTAGAAGAATCATTAAATGTAACTTTCGATGAGACTCCTCCTCCACCTAAAACATCACCATTGGAAGATGATGAATTAGTCGAAGAAGAAGCTATTGAGGTTAGTAAAACAAAACCCATAGGCAATGATCTTGAAGACATTTCATTAGAAAATAATCAAATAATAAACATTAAAGAATCTAAAAGTCATCCCCTAGAAAATGTTATTGGTAATCTAAATCAAAGAACACTTAGGTCGCAAGCTCAAGAGAAAAGCAATTTCTTTTGCTTTATTTCAACAATAGAACCTAAAAATATAAATGAGGCACTAAAAGATGAAAATTGGGTAATGGCCATGCAAGAGGAACTAAATCAATTTATAACAAATGATGTTTGGGAACTAGTCCCAAATCCCATGGATATGACCATTATAGGAACAAAATGGGTATATAGAAATAAACTCGATGAAAATGGGGTCGTAACAAGAAACAAAGCTAGGTTGGTCGCCCAAGGTTATAATCAACAAGAAGGAATTGATTATGATGAAACATATGCACCCGTAGCTAGACTAGAGTCCATAAGAATACTTTTAGCTTATGCTTGTGCACTAGATTTTAAGTTATACCAAATGGATGTGAAGAGTGCATTCCTTAACGGTGTTATCAATGAGGAGGTTTACGTGGCACAACCTCCGGGATTCATTGACTTCGCAAAACCTAATTATGTCTATAAACTTAAGAAAGCTCTTTATGGTCTAAAACAAGCTCCAAAAGCTTGGTACGATCGACTAAAAGCCTTTCTTATTAAACATAATTATTCTATGGGAATGGTAGATAACACTCTCTTCACTAAAAAGAAAGACTCCAACATCATTATCGTCCAAATATATGTTGATGACATTATATTCGGATCAACTTGTCAAGAAATGTGTGATGACTTTGCCAAGATCATGCATGATGAGTTTGAAATGAGTATGATGGGGGAACTAAACTTTTTCTTAGGATTACAAATAAAACAATTAAATGATGGAATATTTTTCAATCAATCAAAATATATTAAGGAAATGCTTAAGAAATTTGGACTAGAAGACTCTAAGCCAATGAAAACCCCCATGTCTACGGAAACCAAACTCACAAGGGACGAAGAAGGTGAGTCCGTAGATAATACCAAATATAGAGGCATGATAGGTAGTTTATTATACTTAACGGCAAGTAGACCCGATATCATGTTTAGTGTTTGCCTTTGTGCACGCTTTCAAGAGGATCCCAAAACCTCTCACCTAGAAGCGGTTAAGCGTATCTTCCGATACATTAAAGGCACTATGCATTTGGGATTATGGTATCCCAAGGGATCCGGCATAGAAACAATAGTTTATGCGGATTCGGATCATGCGGGAGATTACGTTGATCGCAAGAGCACTAGTGGTGTTTGCACATTCATGGGATGTTGTTTAACATCTTGGTTTTCAAAGAAGCAAACCGCTCTTGCTATCTCCACAACCGAAGCGGAATATGTTAGTGCCGGAAAGGCATGTCAACAAGCACTATGGATGAAACAAGCTCTCATAGACTATGGCATTAGGTTAGACAATATTCCAATAATGTGTGACAACAAAGGGGCTATAGACTTAAGTAAGAATCCCGTTCAACACTCACGAACTAAACACATAGAAATTCGCCACCACTTCCTTCGTGATAATGTTCAAAAAGGGAATATCTCTTTAGAAAAGGTCTCATCGGAAGACAACATAGCCGATATTCTAACTAAGCCACTTAAACGTGAACCATTTAACTACTTACGCTTAGGTCTAGGAATGATGGAACAAATTGACTAAGTTTTCAGCACTAAAAATTAATAATGAACCATTTGTCAAAAATCTGAGAAATAATTTCTCAACAGGTGGCAGCCCCCTTAATTTTAAGGGGGCCGGCCAGACTTTAAGGGGGCCACCCACTGAACATAAATTTTTTTTTTCTCTCTTCTCTTTGTGTCTAGGCTTCTGTTTTGCACAAAAATTGGGAAAAACCTATATGAAACCTTTTACAAATTCCTCCATCTAAATGCATATCTCATTACACATAGTCCCATCTCATTTATTTTCTAAAGAAAGTCTTTCTCACAACTAGGATCACATGAAAATTAATTTTCACATATTGTTGAGATATGCTAAAAACATTTCTTTTTCATATGCATAATGCTTTCTTACTTGTTGTCAAAAATATATAATCTAATATATATTTCTTGACAATCTTGGTTGAGCAAAATTAAATCAAGGAGCATTTGGATTATTTCTTAGGTCTTACATGTCTTAGTGTCGAAATAATCACTACTCCACATTTGTTGCATTTAGGCACACACTAGTTTTTGCACAAAAGTTTGGTTTATCTTGTTAATCCTCTTGCTAAGTAAACTTTTTGTGCATTATATCTTGTTTAGCCTTCCTCTCTTATCTTTATATGTCTACATGCCAAAACTATGCATTATATCTTATTGAATGCTTAATTGTTATGTGCTAAAATATCTTAATTGCCATAAAAGGATAGACTTGCTGCAAATCAACCACCAAAACTGAAACCCTCACAAAATTTTTGAGAAAAATCAATTTTTTTTATCTGGGAAATGCTAGTAGGCGGCCTCCTTAATTCATAAAGGGCGGCCCCCTTAATTTTAAGGGGACCTACCCCTATTTAAGGGGACCAGCCTAGGCATGCACGGGAAAATAGTATCTTTTCTCCTCTTTTTAACCAAACACCCCCTAGTCTTAGCCACTGTTTCCCTAAACTCACAAACATTTATTAGAATTGATCCTTTGAATGCTCATACTTCCTTATTTAAACCTTTCCCTCACTATAAATACCTCCTCATTCACCTTCATCGCCATCATCCTCACCATTAACATCTCCTAACAAACACATATACAAACCATCAAGGGTAGCCAAAATAAGTGTGAAACCCATTTGGAGAAAGAAAACAAACATTTGCAACACATCAAATGTACTCAATTCCACTTCACCAATACCAAAACCACTCACTCCTCATCATGAACCATCTCAAGAAAACAATCACCCCAATCAAACATTACCAAATCCTCACATCAAGGACACTTCCACATCACCTCTAGATGTTTCACATCCTCTACTTCCCATTTCACCCATTAATCCACATGAAACTCACACTCAATTTCCCCCTCAAAGTGACAATCACACTCAACACAACAAAACTCAACACACATCATCTCTATCTCCAAGTAGAGAAAGCCTAGTTAATGACATCAATCAACTACAAGACCTATCAAACCTTGTATGCATGATTCGACATGTCCGTTCACATTCAGCGGTGCACTTTTGATTGCGAAGGCGCTATTGCTTTAATTCAGGCCCTAGCAGCACACTGGATACGAGACTTTCCGTACTGTTAACAGTACGGGGATACATTGGGGTACGCTGGTCGGTTGTTGGTTTAGGTGGGCTGGGGGTGTTGCGGTGGGGGGGGGCGTCGGGTTGTGGGTGGGGGGGGTGGGGAGGGGGTGGGGTGTGTGGGTTGTGGGGGGTGGTGGGTGTGTGTTCTGCGGGTCTTGGGTGGTTCGGGGGTGTTGTGGCGGCAGCGGTCGGGGTGGCGGGGTGGGAGTGTGGGGGAGGGGTGGGAAAGGGGTGGGTGTTGGGGGGGTGTGGGGGATGTGGTGGGTGGTGAGGGGGAATGTGGGGGGGGGGGGGGGTGTGAATGTGTGGTGGGGGGTGGGTGTGGGGTGGGGGGTGAGGGTAGGGGATGGGGGGTGGAGCAACTCGCCTTTGACTTTTGGTAACTCGCCTTTGACTTTTTCCTAAAAACGTGGATCTTGCCCCTTTTCCTGTCAAACCGCCGGCTAGAGTATTATAAAATACTCAAACCTCCACGAAGAACACTAGTTCGAATTCAACAAAAATCAATCCATGTGATCTTTTTAACCACGAAACAAAGCTCTAATATGCAATACTAAGATGGTGTATGAAGATTAACCTTCCAATAACATGTATTTCTTCGTGGATCATGAAAAACGAAGCAACCCTCCACGAAGAACACCAAACTTAATAACCTTATAAATCAAACTAGGAGCTTGTCTACCACTTGAAATTGTTACAATCTAACCTTTTTTATGTGTAGAACAAAGATAGAACAAGATTAACCAACAAATAAGCCCAAATTTTTTTTTGAGTCGTAGGGTTTTTTGTCACAATATAAGCCATGAATTTGAGCTTGTTTTACCACACGAATCAACCATGAATCCACACGTAGCTCTGATGCCAATTGTAGGATCCCGTTAACACTTCACTTCATATAACACACTAAGAATCGAACCAAGAAACTAGAAAAGAGATGATTTCTAGAGACAAAGAGGAGAGAGAATTGAGAGAGAGAATTGGAAAAGAAAATGAGAAAGATATATTAGAAAATGAAACTTGGTTACTTTTTCTAAAGAAGAAAAAGTATTTATACCCCGACACATTAAGTGACGTTCGAGATATTTGACTAGGACTCGGGCTCGGGTTTTGCTTGGGATTAAACCCGAAACATATACAATATTAGATTAACTATCGAGCCCGATTCCCGATATTATACTATTACAACATTAACTAATTAAATGACCGAGACTCGTACACGTAATGAACGAACTTCCTGTTCGGCTCAATATTTTAAGGCTAACAATAACTATGAATACTATGTGCTAATGCGGAATCTTAACACAAGTACTAAGAAGAACACAATGTAAAACTTTGCTATTTTCTATTAATTTCTATTAGGGTTCTATATCAAACACTATGCCGTAGGGTTCCTTTTATACACCAAGGAAACCCTAATGGGCTTTACAAACGTGTGAAAGGATAATGCATATCATTTCCTAAGATATCTCTAAGATAACTATTAAGATAACTATTCTGTTACATAAACAGACTTAACTAGACAAGACTAGTACTAACTATAGTACTGCCAGACTTAACTTAGTACTGGCAGACTTAACTATGTCTACCAGACTTAACTCTATAACTACCAGACTTAAGTCTGTTTACAATAATTCCTAACAATCCTCCCCTAACTTGATCTTCACTTGTGAACTTCAAGTTTCTTTTAATACCTTCATTATGATCTTCCTGAGGATGTTGTGAGCATTATCTTTGGAATTATTCTTGAACCTACAAACTGTGACTCGTCTTGTATTGAGGCACTTCTTGATTTCTATCAGCAACCTCATTTAAACCTCACTACTTGATTTTGTAGCATCTAACCTTGTAAATTACAGGACGCAACTCTTACCAGCTACATGTTACTATCACTTCAAGCAACTTAGAAACTCAACATTGACTCTATATGTACATCATATCATAAAGGTTTTAGTTATTTTCATCAAATCAGGTGTGTATAACTCCTAAGAGAGGTAAATCAGTGAAAATTTAGATGGATTGAGGTCTCTTTACCTCAGGTTGCCATTAAACCCTAGCGTAGCAATGTTTGGTTCATTAATCCATGTACATTGTTAAACCATTTCATAACTCTTAGTAGGTGAAAACTTGGTGAGTGAATGACCATATGATTTTTAGCAAACTCATCAGCTATCAACAAATTTGAATACTCTTTTACCAAGTAAGGCGTTGCTCTAGGTAGCTAACTCTTTGTTTTAAAAACATGGTGATTAATTACATACATTTTTTGGTAAATTGTCAACCATCAACAGGTTTTTTAGAAGTTCTTTTCAAAGCGTTTGCTTTGGACTAGCAGTCCTTTATGCCTATTAAGCATGGTGAACTGATGACCATGTGTTTGTGTGTGTGGTTAGCCAATCACTAAACCTGCTCTCTTCCATAAATAGTCCACAGTTTATATAATTATGTCACAACTACTGTAACTTCATACTTTTAACTCAAGCTGCTTCTCAATATCTTCAAATGTTGATAACAAACTTCAATCTTTTTCTCATACAGAAGCTTCATATTCAGCTCATTGGCAGGCATCTTTTGACAGAGGATACTTCTATCTGCTAAACATTATATATTGCATGCCTCAAGGTTAGACAATTGTACTGCACACTGTCATATTATCTCAAACTAATCATATTTGCGTAGTGGTAAGATACAATAGCATCTTCATTGAGAGGTGGATCAAACATAGTCCTGAGATCACTCTATAGTACTCTATCATAAGCATCTTCAGGCCTATTTGTTCCATATTTCTGCATAACCAACCTGTATAGCTCAATAAGATCCTCTCTTGTGAAGTCTTTAAGCATAGCTCCAAAGCTCATATAAATTGTATTAGCTCCATTTGCTCTTATTATCTAATAAATGCTTCTTTCACCTTGTTGAAATATCTTCCAATTTGCAAATATAGATTTTGTATCCAAAGGAGTAGGATTCATAGCTTCTACTGATTCCTCTTTATCAGTTCTCGAATTTCCTTGTGGACTCTGTCATTTACTTATACTTCCTAGCCTTTTGCTTCTTTTTTTTACTACTCTTTTTACGTCTCTTGCTTCTATACTTTACCAACTTTCTTCTTCTGTATCTGACAAATATTTATCATCAATCATTTGTTTCTTTGAAATTTTTTGTCTGAGCTTTCTACCATATCTTTTCAACTGTGCCTTTGTTGCTTTAATATTTATTGAACAAAAGTCATCCAATATGCTTAAACTAACTTCTCAAAACTCTTCTTTAATCTCGTCAAACCTTCAACTTAAACTTATTTTCAACTGAGGAAGCTTCCAAGTTCCTTGATTCTTCAGATTAATTTGGACATGTAAATTCTCAATGTGACTGAGTCATAGGTTATTACTACTTTGCCTTAGCTCTTCTTCTGCAAAATGTTTCTTTCTTTGATTCACCAAATCTACCATTCTTTTTGCAAAATCTTGTTCAGACAAATCCTTTCCCAACACATCTTTTGTCAACTCTGCATTTGCTTCTAACTTGGCTCTAATAGCATCCCAGTCTTCTTCAGTATAAAATTAAGCTTCAAATTGAACTTGAGCTTTTCTTTTCTTTGTGTCAGTTTACTCTTCTTCTTCTTCCACTCTTTTAAGCCAATAAAGCCAATCCAATGAACTTGTTTGGCAGTTTCTTCTTCCTCTAGGTTGCAATCTTATGGCTTCTGCAGACTAAGCTTCTTCTTGTTGAATTTTGTTCTTTAGTTCTTTTGGGGCTGAGTCTCTTCAACTTCATTGGAGCTTTCCTTCCCTTGGGCCTCTAGTGAACTAACGGTACACTACCAGTACTAACTCCTAAGCCACCCGTATTAGCTTCTTCAAAGCCAGTACTAATATCTTCAAAGCTAGTACTAATATCTTCAAAGCCAGTATCAATGTCTTTTCCCTTGGACTCTTTTCTCCTATTGTATCTTTTACCCTTATCAACTGACTTTGACTTAAGAATAGCAACATTTGACAGAGTTTTAGCTGCTTCCAAGGTTGTAGGTGCTGATATCTCTCCCTTGAAAGTTTTGCCTTGTGTAGGAGTCTTAAAGCCTCTGATTTATTTCCTTCTCTATATTCCTAACCATTTTATCCAAACCTTCCTCTTGTAAATTCCTCCCCTGTTTGGAAGAAATTTCAGCATCCTCATCCTCTGAATCAGGTAGAACCACATGTCTCCTTTTGAGAACATCTTCCATCTTCTTTACATTTTTCACCAATTTTACAAGTGCTTTTCCCATGGTTAACTTAGTCTGCTTTAGTTTTGTCTCCAAACTATCAACCTTTGTGATCAACTTGGGAACCAATTGAAGCAGGTCATCCACTGTCATAGTTCTTTCTTCTGCCACATGAGGGTGAGTAGGATCTTGTGATTGTGGAACTTCAGTTTCCTGTCTAGGTGAAAGTGGTTGGTGTTCAGGTGATGGTTGCTCAAAGGTGTGCTCAATGGGTTCACTGTCAGGTTCTGGTGTAAGTGATGTTGGGGGAGTTATTGTTAGTACGGTGTAGGTTTCAGACTTTAGTGGTTGCAGATAGCACATTTGTAGGTGAGATGAAGTATGGTAATGGTTCAGACGATGATTGGTTGATCCATACTGATCTGCTTGTCCTGCATTGATCCACGCAACAACGGGCTACATTGCAGCAACAAAGGTCTAGGTACCCTCTAAAACCCCTTTTATGCTCCATAAATCTTTCTTGGTCAATACAATAGCCAAATAAAGATGTTTATCTTCAGTTTGTATTTCCAAAATCATTTGTAGAAATCATGGGTACATTAAAAACTTAGTTTTACTTTTCAAGTTTGCCAACCATGCATCAAAGAATATTTGAAGTTATAATCCTGCCGTAGAAGGACACAATCAAAGCAGGTCGCCAAAAATTGCTACCAAATTGATCCCATCCACCACTTTTAGGACTCATACAATGTAAAATATGATGGACTAAAAATCTCCATTGGGGTGTAAAATGACTTTTCCAAAATGTAAAAGTACCATCAGCTGGATACCCCATATTACCCATCCCTTCAAATCTCTGTATGGGCAAACATGGAAATCCTTGGAGCATCTGCTAATAGAAGACTTACTTCGAAACAGGATGCCTTAGTGATTGTATACTCAAGAGTACCTATGGTTGCTCTAGTTCTAGAGGTCCCATCACAGAGTGGGAGGCAGTTGTAGTCTGCAAAACTGTTTGACTAGGGAGTCATGGATAGTGGGATTGTGTGTCAAGGCATACCTGATATGCGAACCTTTTAAAAAATCTACTATCTTGCAAACCCTGTTTTTTTTTTAATTTTTATTTTCTTTTCAGTTTCTTTAAGAATCCCACTTGGATTGTTGTCGCGGTATTTCACTGGAAGCCATTCTTAAATTGTAGTGAAAGATGTTGTGAAATTGCTTGTTATGTCAAATTGGGTTTGACTCGTTTAGGTAACTTGGTACTGATTGTATCTGTTAATTGACTTTATATTTGAAAAAAATGAATTGCAATTGGTACTCCGAGATAATAGTCTCTTTTTAACAAAGAAAAACTAGTGTGGTGATTAAAACAGTAAATTATCAATTGTATAGTATCCACTTAAATATACTCGCAATTGCTCTAACGGTCATTATTAACGAAATAGTCAAAGTTGTTAGAATAACAGTACTAACGACTAGTACTAGTATTAATATTAGCTACCAGACTTTATGTCTGGTCAAACCAGTATTAACCTCATATTGGCAGAAATAACATAAGCTTAACAAGATTAAGTAGTAACTACCAGGAATTAATCCTATGACAATACCAGATTTAACTCTTGCACAACTTCAGTTTACTTTAGTACAGCTCCAATCCTTCGTGCCAATCCAAGTATAACCTGAAAAGTTAAGCACAAACAAAACCACTATACCAAACTATTCGAAGACACTTATGCTTCTAGATTATTATTATTCTAATTATACTAGAATTATAAACCTAGCATTATTATGTATAACTAGTACTTTCTAGTTTAAAAACTACACACATTTAATCCTCCCCTTAAATGTAGCTATGGATTTATCATACCAATATTAACCACTAAGAAATTGAACCTTGGTCCATCAAAAGCTTTGGTCAATAGGTCAGCAACATTGGAAATCTGTGGTGATTTTCTCCACCCGAATGAGCTTTTTCTCATAAGAATCTCGTATAAAGTGGTGTCTGATCTCTATGTGGCTTTGTCTTGGAGTGTACACCGGATTCTTCACAATGCAGATGTGCTTTCATATTCAATGTGGATTTTGGTATTTCATGAAATGAAACGTTTGATCTTTACAACTCTTATCTTTTATTTACTTCTACATATTTACATTGTTCATATTGTGCAAGTATTGAATTCACAAAAAGTCGAATCTAAGTTTTTATAAACAAATTTTAAATAATAAATTAAAAAGCGGTAAACTATTCAACCCCCCTTCTAGTTTTCCACACAATTGATAACGGTCCATATAAAAGGAAAGAGATTGTTGATCTAAACGATGATACACAGACAATACTCTAACCAATCAATAAGTTGTCTCTTCAACACCAAAAACAATACTATGTCGATATCAAGGTGATGAACCACATGTCAAAGCATCTAAAGGAAAGAAAGCTGCAAGGAATCATGATCCATTGCCTTTAGTTGCAAATTCATATGCAAATTTCTCATATTCTCATGCAAGTCCATCATTGTTCACCACAACCATACTATGTCACTCCTCCTTCATCTGTGATTGATTACGATGATAATTATTAAAGGGAGATACAAGGAGATGCTCAAGAAGACAAACTTTCAACTGCAATGATGTTATTAGCACAAGCTATCACTCAACATTACTCAACTCCTACCAATAATCGACTTTGTACATCATCAAAGACAAGGAATTAAGTTGTGATCCAAGATGGTCGTGTGGATATTCAAAGCAAGAATGTTGGATATGCTGGGAATGGAAACATGAATGCAGGAAGGACAAACCAGAATCAAGCAACTAATGCAGGCAATGGTAGGGTTCAGAAGATTAAGGAATATGAATAGAATGTTCAGAGGATTCCAAGAACAAAGTCAACTCTAAGAAAGACAAATGTTAAGTGCTACAACTACAATGGAAAATGCCACTATGCAAGAGATTTTCCAAAACTTAAAGTTTGTGATGCAAAGTATTTCTAGGAACAGATGCTGCTAGCAACAAAATATGAAGCTGGAGTGCATCTAGATGAAGAGGACAATGACTTTATGCTAGTGAATGCTTATGGAGATGATACACTGGAAGAGCTAAATGCATCGGTGATCATGATGACACGCATTCAACCTACTGATGATAAGTCTGATACTGAACCGACTTATGATGTTGAATTAACCAGTGAGGTAAATGCATCTCAAATCGATATGATCAATGGATTACTCTCAAAGAGTGATCATGAACACTAACATCATGAGAAACTCGAAACTATTATACACACATCTGCTGATGATCAAATTGATTCTGACATCATTTTTTATGATCCTTATGTGGACAATAATAGTGGACAAGCTGAACATGATACAAATGCTCATGATCAATCTTTTCCTGATTTTGAATCCTTGATAAAAAAATGTTCAAGTAGAAGCTGAAAGTCAACGCAAAATGAATATTGAGCTGAAAAAACAAAAAGCGTTGCTACAAAGGGAACTTGTGACGTGTAAGAAATGGGTTAAAGAATTCGAAAAGAAACTAGATCAATTCTTAAATTACAAATCAAAACTAAATAAGTGTTAAAAAGGAAAACATTGAGAAACTTTATAACGAAAAATAAGAGATTCGAGATTAGTTTTAAAAAACATGTGATGAAACTTTGAAAATCAAAAATGAAACTGAATCATTCAAAAAGGCTTTCAAAGTAAGATAGAACAAGTATCTTGAGGATATTGTCACATTAGAAGAAAAACTCAAATCTCATGACCAAATTGTTTTCAAAATGTCACATTCACTTCAAACAATTCATATGCTTAGTAAAAAACCAAATTCGTTTTATGGTCCACACATGAAAACTGGGTTGGGTTATCAAAATCTAGAACGTCTCAAGAAAGCCATTGCAGCACAACCTAAGATTTATAATGGCAAAAATCTCAACAATAATAAATTGAAAATTAATTTACCTAATTATGAGGAAACTCTTGAGGACGCGGAAGAAAGTCGATTGAAGATGAAAGATAAAATGATTCCACTTGATTATCCAAAATTAAATAAGCTTTATGAATCATTTGTTCCTTAAACGGAAATTTCTGCTGAACAAATTTATTTTTCACCTCCTTCTACTTCTAATGTATCTCCTGAATAAAGTTTGAAGAAGTCAGATTTATCTCCTAAAAAGATGCCTAATGAGAGTCAACTGCTAAAACTTTTTGTTAATCTGGACAACGAAATCAAAGAGTTAGGAAAACTCATTAATATTCATCATAAAATGGACAAATACAAAAGGTTTTTCTATGACAATAAAGCTGATATAAGATGCATTTTTACTCTGGAGGTAGTTTTGATTGCAAAAACATTGAATAAATGCTAAAAAGAAATTAAACAGGAAATTACAGCAAAAGTACAGGAGATGTTAAAATTTTTTGAGTCAATGAAAAGAAAAGTTGATGAGCAATCACAACAAGATGAAATTTTTCAAAAAGATATTTATTGACTTTTGGAAGCATCCTTAGAAAGAGAAGTTAGGGATTGTGTTCTGATTTTTGTTGAACAACAGAAAAATGAGATGTTGATACTTGTAAAAAAAATCTCAAATGACTCCAACAATATCCAAGCAAATTTGCTTAAACGAATCAAGATTCTTGAAAATGATTTTAAAAGATCTCAAGCTCAAAGCATTGATTTTGAAATAAAATTGCAACATCAAAAAGAGAAAAATGCTTGCGATATCTCTTGAAAGTCAAAAATGGTATTTTAAAAATCCTAAACAGTTTTTTTTTTTTGGGAATGATGAAAACGTGTCATTAAATATTCAAGTTGAATCTTTGCTCAAAGAAAGGAAAAATTTAAAACTTGAATATCAAAATCTTTTCAACTCAATCAAAACGACACGGGTTCAACATCATTGTGTAAGGATATAAATTAATTAAAATGATAGTCATAAGACATATGTTATGGTTATGTGAGTTGTAAGAATCAGATTCTTTTGATGATAATTTCTAACTCAAAGTTCAGCTTAAACTATGAAAAAAAGGAAGATGTGACATATGTTTTGACATATCTGCAATCTTAGGGAAACTACTTTGTGTTACACCGATGAATAAAAACAAATATTTAAAGGCTAAGATGGTTTCTAAGGTTGAGGTCAAAACAAAAAAGTCAAAACCAGTCACTTCATGTTATACACCTAAAAATGAGCAAGGTCAGAAAAAGAATGTGAATGTAATCGCACGAGGAATGTATAGAGTCATAAGAAGAGAAACACAAACGCCAGTTGCTAAATCTAACATCTTTTCTTCTAATTCCACAAGAGTAGCAAGTTCTAGTAGTGTTAGCAGATCAGAGTCTAAGGACAATAAGTTGAAGAAAAGAGTCTTGCTAAACACTAAGTCTAAGAGCACTTCTAAGGATGTCAAGAAATCTCAAAGTAGTGTTATTTTAGTTTCTAATAAGCGTGATACATTGAATTCGAATGTTTCTAAATCAAACGCAGATGTATTAAAAGCGAACATTGTAAACGATGTGAATGATGGTTTGAATCTTGTATGTGTTTCATGTGGCAAAGATGTTTTTATGATTTCTAATGATAAATGTGTTGCTTGTTATGCTTTGTCTACGAATTCTAGAGTAAAAAGATCCTTATTTACCTCCCATGTAGTTGCGAATCTAGGTTTAGTATTGCTACCCCCCAAAAGCAACAAATAAGGTCTCTTGTGTTTCATCACTAACTCCAGATTCTAGACAACATAGGACACTTAACACTTACATGAAAAACAAAATTGAAACGAGTAGGTAGTGGCAGAAATGGTTTAAACATCAACCAAGTTTCAATTGGTCACCCAAGAGCTTAACTACACAAACACCACCAAGTGTTACTAAGAGTAGAACTAGCGACAAAACTCACTTTAGCACACCGGTTACCAAACAAAAATGGGTAGCCAAACTGTCCACTCTTCCATCCGTATTTTCTTTATGTGAAGCAGGTGATCCAGATCGTCCTTTGGATTGTTGATAGCGGGTGCTCGAAGCACATGACTGGAAATCTTAAACTGCTAAGAAATTTTGTTGAGAAATTCATGGGAATAGTCTGCTTCGGTAATGATCACTTCGCAGCAATCACTGGATATGGATATTATGTTCAAGGAAATTTCACGATATGTCACATATACTACGTTGAGGGCCTTGGACACAATCTTTTCTCGGTCGGATAGTTTTATGATGGAGATCTTGAAGTAGCCTTTCGGTCTAACACTTGCTTCGTTTAGAATTTGGAGGGTGAAGAATTACTTATTAGTTCTCGTGATTCTAATCTCTACACCATCTCCATTTTTGAAATGGCAGCTTCATCTCCAGTTTGTTTAATGTCCAAAGCCACGTCAACAAAATCATGGATATGGCACCGTCGACTTTCTCATTTGAATTTCGGTACCATTAATTAACTCACTAAACAAGATCTTGTTGATGGGCTTCCGAATTTTAATTATGATAAAAATCACTTATGTTCAGCCTATGAACAATGAAAGAGCAAGAAAGCTATTCTCACACCTAAATTGGTTCTGAGTATACATTCCAAGCTAGAATTGATTTATATGGATTTGTGTGGGCCAATGAGGGTAGAAAGTATTAACGAAAAACGATATATTTTGGTTATTGTCAATGATTACTCCCATTTCACTTGGGTGTATTTTATTCAAACAAAAGATGAGGCTCCAGAGATGATCATTAAGTTCATCACTCAGATTCAACGGAATATGCAGTTCAAATTCTGAAGGCCAGTTCTGATAATAGAACTGAGTTCAAAAACGAGAAACTGAGGTCTCATTATGAAAAGCTTGGCATTATGCATCAAACTTTAATTGCTCAAACGCCTCAGCAAAACGGTGTTGTTGAACGAAGAAATCAAACCTTGTTGAGGCTGCCCACACAATGCTTATCTTTTCAAAGTCACCAGAATTCCTATGGGCTGAAGCTATTTCTACAGCTTGCTTTACTCAAAATCGCTCTTTTGTACACACGAGGTACAACAAAACTCCTTACGAGCTGATTAAGGGTAGAAAACCCAATGTTTAATACTTTCATGTGTTCGGATCCTTGTGTTATCCAACAAATGATCGTGATAATCTTAGGAAGATGAAACCAAAGGCGGACATTGGTATATTTATTGGCTATTCTGAATCATCAAGAGGGTTTCAAATCTACAACCGCAGAACAAGAAAGATTATGGAAACCATTCATGTGAAATTTGATGAGCTTACAGCTATGGCTTCTGAATGCAATAATTCAGGACCCGGTCTTAACTGTCGAATTTTAAAGATTCATCAGAAGACTTGAATGAAATACTGTCAAAAGAAGACTTGGATAATTTGTGTGGTCCTCTGTATGAAGAATACTATGAGAAGAGAACTCTCGAAGTATCAAACAATTCCGTTGCAAATACTCTCAATAATGAAGACTGTTAATAATAAGAAATCACTAACTAGAGAGATCCGGCGGTCGAGGAGGATGAAACAAATAAGAAGCCATATTATTAATAATGAGAGAAAAGTGTAGAGAGGAAAAGATGTGTGTGTCTAGAGAGAGAAAAACACACACAACTTATTATATACAAATGATTATCCTCACCCCCATGGAAGTACGGAGGGGTTATTTATAGTCGAAACACAACTAAACTATACTATAAAGTCTAATCTAGTCCTTGCATGTTTGGCTATTTATGAACTAATGTAATTCCGTATTAGTTAACATATTTTAAGGCTAACAATCTTCCCCTAATATGTGGACATACATAATTACTTACAATGTTTCTATCAAGTACAATTACAGCAAAATAAAGTCTTCCAAAGCACTTCCAAAGCTGAAGATGTCTTCTGAGTTCTCTTGGTCTTGAAACTTGTACTCCAGCTTGGATCTTCATTGTCTTTACTTGTTCTGGAACCATTGTAGTATGCATGAGTTAGATTAACTTCCCCTAATCCATGGAGCATGTCTTGAAAAGCTTTCTTCATAGACTCCTTTTTGGCAAAGTTTTTGAATCAGCTTCCCCCTAAACCAACATCCCTATCTTGGGCAGATTCTGAAACTTTGATGTAGCTTTAACCATCTTCTATATGTCATTGACGTGCACAACGGAATTTTATAAAAGAACGGCCCACACCAAAGTACAACAACTCTCTTGTCATTGGATCTTGTGTGAGTATTCGTTCGGAGGGTACCTGCGGAGCAATCACATCAATTCTTCTCACTTATGCAGTATATCTTCTCAACCATACTAGTAAAAGTAGTATACACTACTTCCCCCTGGAAGTTGACATGGTACCAAAGTACTTCATATTCCCCCATGATCGGTTTTCGAACTCTCAAAAGCATCATTGTTGTGTACATACATATACACGATAAGTTCGTATCTTAAGCACAAATCTTGAGATCCAAACGAGTCATTACCCTCTTGACTTCACAAACCGTAGTAGGAGATGAAGCAAGAATGAAGAAAACTTGGTATAATCAAGATCTTGTATATGAATGTCGTTGAAGAACTTTGAAAAATTTGCTTAGACAGTGAAGTACCATTGTCTTAGAATAACACACTAATATCCCGTGAGAATTGCTGATTACATCTCAACCTTTAAAATCTCTGGCTAACTTATCAACCTCGTATTCTGTCGGCTATTGCTGTGACCACATGTTGAAGTAAATTCGATATACCAAAATTGAAAATGAAGTAAATTCCCCCAAATTAGTTACTTAAGCTTGCACTGTTGTTGATTGAAGAACGGTGCAAGATTAAATCTATAAGTACTCTATACCCAAGTCCTAAAAGTATAAGAAGTACATCACCTCTTAAAATTATCCACATCGACATCTGCGTGTGACACTGAGTACTATAGCGTAACTCCTTTAAGTGATAGTTATCCAGTTCTTCAACCAACTACCCCTTGACTGCTGGAAACTAGATACTCCAAGTCTCAATCATAACTGTATACGTTCAAGCAAGTCATCAATCGATCAAGGAGGTTTAAAGGAAATGGGTATAAAATAGAAGGAAGTCTCGATGATGAAATAAGTAGACGCCTTCGTGAAACCTACTTCAATCTCAAATAAGGGATACCAAATCAACTTCGTGATCACTTGTTATCGTAATCTGAATCTTTAACCGTTTGTCATTTTATTGAATCTTATTCGGATCGTTTTAGTGTTATGTATCGTGTTTGTTGTGTTGTTGTTCGTGAATGTTGTTGGAATTGGACAAATGTGGCTTTTGAATGTCGTTAACGAATCAACATTGTCTAGTCAACTTGTCATGATAGCGTTTTAGTACCCAGCTTACTCCATTAACCGGACTCACTATCAAAGTTAACAGCCTAATTATCATTGTACCAGCCAAACAAGTGACAATACTCGGCCCAATCAATAATTTGCTATAATCGGCCCATTTTGTTTGTTTAATATCACCAGCCCAACAATTGTGAGTAAGACTCGGTCCACCAGCATCTTATTAACACACTCGGCCCACTTGTTTTTGATAACCAGCCCATCTACAATCAAACTTGGGGATATAAGATGCAAGATCCCTAAAAATTAGGTCATTTGTAAACCTAATTTATAACACAAACCATTCGCCCCCACTTAACCTTTCATCTATCAGCCATATTATCCTTCCATATCTCTCTAACCCGTCTTCTTTCATACCCCAAGAACAACCATATATTCATTCTTACTCAGATGCTCGACCACACGAACTCATTTATCCTTACATCTGAGCCAATTGAACACCACAAACATGACTTCTTCAAAATGAATCTCAACCCAAGAACCAATTATAATTGTTGCTTAAGTTAATTATGCACCAAAGATGAACAATGATGGCTACAAGATCCTTTTGTGGGTCTCGGGTAGGTGTGTATTTCATTTTTGTGAGTCAATCGAAATCAAGAAAAGAATATAACAAAGTTGTTATAGTTCTTTCTTTGAATTCGTACATCAAGGACAAATCTGTAACAACCGTGACTTGAGCAGGTTAGTCAAACCGTTAGAGTTGACTAAAGTATATTATAATGGTTATAATTTGTGGTGCTTATGTGATCTTATATGAGTATTTGATATGAATCCATGATGCGTGTTCATCTATTAGTGATTGAGTTATAGTTTTGGTAGCTATTTCATTTCGTTCACATTTTGTGACATTGGAAATGATAGCATGATTTTATGCGTTATCATGTTACTTGGTGAATAATTGTGGTATGAGCGTTAAGAGAATATATAGTGGATTTGAAAGATTGAATTAAGTCTAGTATTTAGGTTAATTAAGCGTATGTATTTCTAATTTAGGAAAGTAATTTATGAAATGAAATATTTAATAGTAAGTTATTACAAACTAGTTTTTTAATTATAAGGTTTTACTAAATTAATAAGGTTTAATAATTAATAAAGGGTTTTTATAAAAATAACAAAATAAGGGTAAATATATATTTAATAATAACTAAAAATAATTTTTTAAAGGGGTATTTTGTTCGGTCGGTTATAGGAAAAGAAAAAAAAGGAAAACTAGTTTGACTACAATTAGGAAACTAGGTATTATAAAAACAAAATCAAGAAAACCCTAAATCACTTTTGCTCTCCTTCCCTCTCTCTTGGCTGGTTGAAACCCCAAAGAAGAATTTTTTTTATCAAGAGCCAAGTGGTGATACCAGTTTAATCGGGTGAAAGGTTTTAAAGTATGATTTTTATTAAAGTTCGTGTTAAATATTTTATAACATGTAACTTTAATTGATGTATAAATTAGGGTTTATAATTTATCTGTAAATTAAACGTTATATAAAGTTATATGGGTTGTGTTTCGGGAATAGATTTAAGAGATGTTTGGTTGTAAACGTTTAGATTAGAAACGTGTTAAATTGAAAGTTAGGGTTGGCATAAGTTTTAGGTCTGTTACTGAATGACAATCTCAGTGATAAAAATGGAGTATGCTATGAATCTTATGCCTAAACTTAAGTTCAGAGAGTCTAGTTTTTAAAAAGTCCAGCCCCGAAAGGTTTTGAGTCGGGAAGTTAGTCAAATAATTTTTACAAGAAAAGTTGTCAAAACAGTAAATTCGGGTCAGATTTGGGTATGATTTGGGTATGATTTCGGGGAGTAGAACCCCTACTTAGAAGTTGAGTCATGGCTTGAGAAAAAATCAAAGATCATATTTTATGTGTTTATTAACTCCAGATTAAAGCACAAGGCCTAAATCATTGTCTAAGTATTTTTAGGAAAAATAAACTTTTTGGTGTGCGTTCAGTTCCGAATTTGAGTACTTTGTGATGTTGAATTTTTATAAAATAGTTAGACTCAATATTTTTTTTCTCTAAAAAATCACAGTAGTTCATAACCCGTTGGGAAGGTAAGGAATGAAGTAGGGAAAAACAATTGGATGATTTAGTATTTTATTTGTAGTCATGAAGTGACTACAAAATTCTGCCGAAAAGCTAAAAAACTTGGATAAATGAATTAAGGGTATTAGGGTATAAGTGAGTTATGAGAAGTGTGGTAAAGGGTTTATAATCATAATATGAACATAGAAGTCCATCAGTTGATTGTTGCATCGTCTTGGGCATTTAGCCTAATCGCGTGTAACACGTGTTTTATTTATGTTTAGTTGATTTCAAGGAATTTGTAAATGCTTTCATGTGCAAGATTATTATACCAAAATCTTGCAGCCCCACATAGTGTAATATGAAAGAAACGACACCATGCTGAGAGTTTATGTACATCCATGGTCCCCACGAACACTGTGAGGTGATCATCAGGGTCTCAGAGTCCATCATACGTTCTGATGCGGTCGTTGTAAACGCAACAAGTTTTACAACTCCCTAGGCAGAGCACCTAATCGTTGCAGTGTAGTATAGCAAGGACTCAGGGATTGTTATCGTTCTCTAAGGGAATAGCGTTTGAAGGGTTGAACTAAACCTAACTAAGATCTAAGAGGTTGAGAAGATTATTTTTGTGTTTTTATATTTTTATGAAAGCAATTAAAATTCAGGTATTAGAGGTAGGTTTTGGTTTTAAACTAATTAAACTAATATTAAATCTACACTACTTTGGTGGAACTCGTATGGGAAGATGTGTGTCGTTGAGTGTAGGTATTATTTATTATCAAGTTTTACATTTATATTTAGCCGACTATACCTAAAAACAACACTAACGGGCAGTGTACCCGATCAGATGTAGCTTCGCTTGTAAGTAGGGCGTTGATCACTAAGAGTGGAAGTTAACACTTAATTCTACTGGTATTTTATTTATCTAGGTTTAGTACTAATCTAACCTAATTATTCTAATTAAACCTAAACTAACGCAAATGGGGGTTTTCAGCCTGCGAGACTGGCACGAGTTTAGTTCTAATTATCCTAAGGTGATGAAAAATAACGCACACAAGTGATTAACAAAATATTAGGAAGCGGTCAAATGTGAGGAAAACGTATTAGCCAGTTTAATCTAATAATATGCCTTGATTGTCTATTCGTGCAATGATTGTATTAATTTGTTGGTGGTATATCATTCCAAAGTTAGGTGGATCTTCTCCCTAGACTCGAGGTTTGTCGCTAGTTACTCCTGTCACAATTAACCTAAACCCGCATAAAGCTCACACCGTTGATTATAATATATCTAGGAAGCTATATTGGTGGTTATATTGAATCCTAGCTCATGGAGGCTTTACCAACTTACTGCGTAGTCCACGCCCACTTAACTACCTTTGGAAACAGGACGTTAGGTGTAGTCCTCAGTCACCAGCTTAGTCTACCTATCCACTTAACCATAGATCAAAACAGGGCTTTCTATTGGTGATCCTAGTATTCTAGCTATATGAATAAGCGTTATATGTTTCTATCCCGGACTCTTAGCCTACGCCTAAACAACACCGAAGTTGCAGTGCATTAAATATGTAGGACTAAACCCAGTTGAATGATAGGTAAAACACATAATTAAGCACATAAACGGGTATGAAGTGATAAACATAATCAGCATGCAACGAATAAGGAACAATCGATATAAAGATAAATCAAAACATTATATTATCATAAACATGGCTAATACCTAAAGATATTAGCCGATAGTCATTGTAACAATGCACGAAATCATAGATGAACGATTAAATATAATGCTAACCGAACGAGTATAGTGGAGTGTAGAGATTACAAGAGTTTTCCCATCGATTGGACCACTTTGCAGGGCCTTCTTGGCTTCTTAGATCTTCTGAAAATCGAACTTGGTGGTTAAAAGCATGTCTACAACTGAATTTAGGGTTTTGTATTTATAGAGTCTGGAAATTGATACGTCCTATCAAGCGATGTGGGATACGGCGTATTTGGGAATTTCTTGGAGTAGGGACCACAGTTGATATCTTTCAGAATCTTCTAATGGTTGACCATTGATACTACGTATTGAGTTTCTTGGATACGGCGTATTATTAATCAATTCTTTGTGGCTTTTTGTGAAGTGAATGCACAAATACGCCGTATCTTCCTTGATGGATACGGCGTATAGGATGTCAGAATCAGTAATCTTCAGATTTCTTCATTTAAGCTCCAGAATGCGTGCCTTTTAGATGATCTTCACAAAGTACTCCATAATTACTGCAAATATCAAATATAAACAATTAAGTCTCAATTCTCGCAATAACTATACAAAATGGGTAATTTATATAGGATAAATGATGCTATAAAAGTGACGTTATTTGATGTCATCAAATATCCCCTCACTTGAATCCTACTTGTCCTCAAGTAGACTTTAGAAAATGTATGAAAATGTATCCTAGCCGTAGTTAAGGATTTTTCCTTTAAGAAATTATTCGTTCAACTACTAGTACACAACCAAACACCTCACGAAATAGGAATATGAAATCACTCGACTAATCTATGTAGTAACATGTAACTAACTCGTTTAATTGCTTGGTCGTGATGAGTATTCTATCATAGGCTTGGCAACGATACACATCTCCACCACTAAAGCTAAGGAGTAACAAGTCTATAAAGGTAAATTGGGTTATTAAAAGCTTAAAGGGTTTGATCACTCTTTTTAATCTCTATCGATACCAATATTCCAGAAAAGGCGACAAACCACACATACACATCCATAACGATGGAATAGACACACATGGTTTCATTCATTCCTTAACTCGAATAAGCTAAATAATAGGATTAGTAGTCTTCACCAAAAGTCGTAAACCAGCAAGGGCGACAAACCACATATACACATCCATAACGACGGAATAGACATACGTGATTGCATTCAATTCCCTCACTCGAGTAAAACCAAGGGTTAGGACGAAGAGTGATATAGGGTATGGATCTTCTTATCCTTCACCCCTACAAGGCGGACAAAATCACACATACATGGCCGTAACGACGGAATAGACATATGTGATTGCTCGCATCCTCATTCGAGTAAGACCAAAGGATATGGATTAGGAAAGGGAAAGCAATTGTTGTTAAATAAAAAGAACAAAACAAATAGATTAAGTCCAAACAAATAAGGTACAGTGTTGCTAGTACTTTCCCGACCGCACCCATGAAAAAGACACAGAAATATAGACATAAACGTCTTGATCATAGATCAACAAAAACAATCTTAGTTGGCGTTCCGTAACGGTCAACTCCCAATCATCCATAATATACATACTTTACAAAAATTAGTGGTGATATCTACCACTTTATATAAAACTTCACATCGTTGATTTATAACACGTTCTTATTTTAAGATTTACTTTTCAAAATTTTGTTATGATCTTAGGCAAAAGTTCAATAAAGATCTTCT
Source organism: Tanacetum coccineum (assembly GCA_026074375.1). Lineage (NCBI taxonomy): Eukaryota > Viridiplantae > Streptophyta > Magnoliopsida > Asterales > Asteraceae > Tanacetum > Tanacetum coccineum. Next base: position 86,445 of record BQNB010003885.1, read on the forward strand.
TTTTATCATAGATCCAAAGACTCCATCCCAACCCTCTATTTTTTCATCAAATTAAATAAAACTCACTTTCCACCTCTTTTTTTAAAATTAAACATCTCACAAACCGTTAATCGTTACGTAAAATTAAACATACCATTGCAACGAGAATTAAATTATCTTTCTATAGAGGGGCATTTTGATATAATTTCGACAAAAAAATTTTTAATTTTATTTTTCAGTCACGTCTAGAAAGATCACATGTGATTCTGGAATATCACATGTGATTCTGATACAAATCATATGTGATTTTTTCAGACGTGACTAAAAAAAATCAAAAAAAAGGTTTGTCAAAAGTTCGTCGAAAGTATATCAAAGTGCCCCTCTATAGAAAGATGATTTAATTCTCGTCGTGATGGTGTATTTTTTGTCGTTTGACGATTTACCGTTTGCAAGATATTTTAATTTTAAAAAAGAGATGGAAAGTGGGGTTTTTTTTAATTTACTAAAAAAATGGGTAGCTATGATTGGTCCATTGGATCTTTGATAAATATTTGATCTACATTGATCTCATCTTGATGTGAAGTTTGCATAATATTAATGTTTTGGTTTGTAAATAAATGTAATGCAAGAAAGTAAAGAGTTGGAGAGATTCAACCAAGACACGATTGTTTATAGTGGTTCGGCTACAATGACACCTTCCTTTCCCTACTCCACTCCCCGAGTCACCTAATCGAGAGTTCGTAAACACTAGTAACCAATCTTCTTTAACCGGCGGAGAAGCCTCACAACGTTGCTTACACCTTTTAACGGTACAAAGCTAGATACCGGATTCTTCACAAGGTAGAATCACACCAATACTACAATACTTGGTTTATAATGAGGATGAGAATAACTACAACTACTATATGATGTACAAGAATCAAAAGTATGATCTTAACAATGCAATGGAAATGCTAAACAAGGTACTTGGAGCTTGATCGTCTCAAAGGGGCGTTTGGCAATTTCTTTCTTAAAGATAATTACCTACAAATTCTAGAGAAAACTAAACAAGAACTAAAGAGAAGATGATGATCAGTAGATTAGAGAAGTAAATGCTGAAAATTGGGTGATTAAAACATGAGAAATGGCTTGGTATTTATAGCCAAAAACTGCACTGTAGCCCGGTTCTGCCAGTTTTGTTGCAGAAAGGAACCAGCCAGTGTTCTTCAATGGAACCGGCCAACAGTAACCAAATTTGAATTTTGATATGCAAAATCTTGAGAGATCATATGTAATCTTGTAAGATTACCCTAAGATATGTTGTATTTGATGATGTCATGAATGATGTAAGTAGTATTTAGACTATTTTCTTATAATTCTAAGTATTTCTAAAAATGGAAAGGTAAGAGTTGATATAACATGTATGTGATTTGGGTAGGCTACTTTAACGCGGTTTTATTAGTTATTATCAACAAAACATAGTAAGATCGTAAGATAGAAATAAACTTTTTTACCGGTTTATTTGTATTAACAATCTTCTCTTTTTTGTTGATGACAAAATATAAAACTTATTGGAAGTAAACTAGCCAAATGGAAGTATGATTCATGATTAATGATTGAGGATTATGTTAAGTTCCATTTTACTTTCCTTCTCCCCCTTTTTGTCGAAACAAAAAGATTGAAGAGATAATTCTAGTTAGAAGAGGAAGAGAGGTAATAGTTAGATCGAGATGAATCGATGATATGCAATGCTTTCCCCTTAATGGAAGTACATGTTCTTGATTAAAGTGAATCTAATGCAAGATTGTCTTAAGTCGGTTAGAACCGAGATGTAGATCTCCCTTTTATTAGAGGTATTCCTTTAAGCTTGAGGAAATCATGAATGTGATGAAATGCTACAAAACAAATATGTTAGTTAAGATGGTATGAGCTTCCCATTGCTTTGGGAGTACCTACATACCCATGTTAGAGTCCAAGAACTAGAAAATGTTTCTGTAGAACTGGTAGGGACGATTTTGTCCCTACGATAGAACCGGCTTTGAAAGCCGAAGGGACCGGCTGTTGTATAGAGTTAAAAACTTGATTCTCTGAAAAAAATGGTTAGTCAAAAAGATTATGCAGGAAATAGATAACACAATACATTTTTCTTGAACCATAGCATTACAATTATTCATCACAGAGAGCATAACACAAATCAAGAGTACAAGCGATCTTAATTAACGTTACAAAATTATTCATTCCTAATGCCTTGGTATAGTAATTATGAGCAAGAACGTTAAGCCAATCTAGAATATGATTGAGGGTGAATCGCATTTCATCACGAAGGTTGTCGATAGTGACTTGGGTGCGTTGACAATGTTCGTAAAACAATTCATGGGTGAGCATAGGAAAGGGGTTTTTAGGCCCGAGGCAAAAGATGTGATGGGCAAGGTAGAAGAGGAGGCCTCTATGGCCGGAAAGGGTTGAGGTTGATTTCCAACTTTGATTGATTTGAATAATGGTCCAAGGAACAGATTTGTGTTTCCCTTAGCGTTAGGTCTTCTAGGGATCAAAGAATGTGTGTGGAGAAGATAAGATGGTTGATAAGATGACCCACTCAACGAGTCCAATATTATGGTTTAGAGGTGAGGATGTTTGGAAGGTTGGTTGGGGCGGTGAGGTAAGTCAACGAGGTGGAAATGAACGTTGGAGTGACAAAAGTTTGCTTGATGAGAATTCCCAGGAGTTATGTTGGTAGAGATGACGGAGAGATATTTGGAGATGATGGAGGACATTTAGTAATACGGTATAGAGGTGATAGTGCAACAAGGTCGACGCGCATACCTAGCGGTATGTTTGAAATTGTTTGACTTGATTTCTTTCATTGTTGAGCCTTTGTCATATGTTTAATTGGATGTCACTTTATTGAATGGTGTTTGGCACAAGTAGTCTATTTATAGTCATATTTTGAAAGAAATAAATGCTTTACTTCTTAATTTGGAAAAGATCTAATCATTAGATATCCTAAGGTCAACCTCTAAGAGCTAATGGCTAGTATAGGATGGAAATGATGAAAAGGAGAGTTAGAAAGTTTTAAAAATTCGTAATTAAAAAAAACTCTGAATATGTTGCCCGGTTCTTTTCGTTCCATTTGCTGAATTGAAACCGCTTTGATTTGTAATGGAACCGCGACAACAATGTTGTAGAAAACAATCTCCTAGGTGTGCCTAAAGCGACAATATGTGAAGTGCGGTTATCTTGACACAAAATAATATAATATATATATATATATATATATAATAATATATATATATATATAATATATATAAAATATATATATATAACTATAAAGATAACCCTAAGTCCCTTGGTTTATTTGCTAACGATGAATTTACCTGAAAGATCCACATGTGCATTCCTTTACATCAAGAGACATGTTAAATGCATGAAAACGTTTTTATTTTGTAATTAAGCAATGGCAAGAAGATTTTACTTTGTAAATGTCCAGTTTGTGAGAATGTTTTTTTAGCAAAAAAAAATTTATGCTTCAGATTCTTATGAAATTAAGATTTTCGTGATCAGGTAAATATAGTAGATATATCCTAATTGTAGAATGCTTGAAATTCTACAGAAAAGTTTTTGAGTGCAAGAAATAGAAGCCTAGACTCAGAGAGAAAGAGTGGAGATACATACCTTTGCATATTTTAGGCGTTGGGTTCCATGAGATCGAGACCTAGTCTAAGAAGGTTAAAAGGTTCTCGTTTGAGGGGTTTAGTTAGAATATCGGCTATGTTGTCCTCGGAGGAGACCTTCTCAATTGAGATGTTCCCCTTTTGGACATTGTCACAAAGGAAGTGATGATGGATTTCAATATGTTTGGTACGAGAATGGAGAAAAGGGTTTTTACTTAGGTCGATGGCACCTTTATTGTCACAAAGGACGGGTATATCATCTAGGACTATGTCATAGTCAACTAGGGCTTGTTTCATCCATAAAGCTTATTGGCAACCTTTCCTGGCGAAAACATATTTGTCTTCGATGGTGGAAATGGCTAGGGCGGTTTGCTTCTTGGAGAACCACGATGTGAGGCAACATCCCATGAATGTGCACACACCGCTTGTGCTTTTGCGATCAACATAGTCTCCCGTATGATCAGAGTCGGCGTAAACAATGGTTTCTACCCCCGTTCTGTTGGGATACCATAATCCTAAATAAGTTGTTCCCTTAATGTATCTAAAGATCCTTTTTACCGCTTCTAGATGAGAGGTTTTGGGAACTTCTTAAAAATGGGCGCATAGACAAACACTAAACATGATAGCCGCCGACTACCGTTAGGTAGAGAAAGACTACCATCATGCCATGATATTATTTGTCAACGAATTTGTTTCGGATGACACAAGATTTGAATTGGTTGACAGTCCTCTATGTCCAAATTTCTTAGCATTTCCTTGATGAATTTGGATTGGTAAAAAATATGACATATGCTACTTGTTTGAATTTGTAACCCAAAGGTAAATGTTCAATGCACCCATCATGCTTATTTCAAACTCGTCGTGCATGATTTTTGAAAAATCATCACAAAGGTCTTGATAAGTTGATCCAAAGATGATGTCGTCCACGTAGATTTGGACAATGATGATATGTGAATCCTTTTTCTTGGTAAATAGAGTTTTATTTATCAAGCCCATGGTGTACATATGGTCAAGGAGAAAGGCCTTGAGTCTATCGTAACCGAAGCGTTTGGCTTGTTTAAGTACCAGAAAAGCCTTTATAAGTTTAAAGACATGGTGGGTATTTTCAAAACGACAAATGCTGGGAGGTTGAGAAAGCAAAGACTTCTTTTCATTTAAAAAACCTTTAGAAGAGCACTTTGATGTCCATTTTAAAAAAGTTTGAAGTCATGTGCACAAGCATAAGCAAGGAGGATTCTTATAGATTCTAATCTTGCTATGGGAGCATAGGTTTCATCGAAATCTATTTCTTCTTGTTGGTTGTATCCTTGTGCAACAAGTCTAGCTTTGTTTCTATATACGACACCATTTTCATCTAATTTATTTTTAAAGACCCATTTAGTACCTATTATGGTTTGGTTATTTTGGTGAGAACAAACTCCAACTATGCGTTTGTTTTGAATGGTTTTAATTCTTACCTTGCATATTCCATACGTCCAAAACTTTCGTCTTGTATGGCTTCTTTGACATTTTTGGGTTCTAAGGATGACACGAAACAAAATAAGTTACTTTAACTTTGTACTTGAGATCTTAAGCTTCTTTCTTTAAGCTTACCTATGACCGAATCTATGGGATGGTCTTTGGTTTCCTTGATGTTAACAATTTATTTGTTTAATGGTTCATTTTCTTTGAATTCTATTCTTCGATTTTGTTTTTCTATGATTTAAACATTTCTATTCTATCATAATCTACTAAAGTTTGACTTTTTCGAGGTAACTTTCTCAATCCTATAGTTAGATATTCTTCGACCCTCTGGTTTTTCCTTTTGTTTAAATTACAAATGCTTTACTAGTAGGTAGTAACCAAAGAAATATGCCTTCTAGATTTTGGGTGAAATATGGTGAAAGTCCTTAGTATTAAGAATGAAACATTTACTGCCAAAAACCTTAAAATATTCTAAGGAGGGCTTTTTACCTTTGAAAAGCTCGTAAGGAGTTTTTAGGAAAGGTCTAATAAGATCCTATCAAAGATATATGTTGAGTGTCATGCATTACACCAAAACTTTGAGGATTGATTGTTCAATTATAGCATGTTCTACTCATTTCTTAAATACGGTATTTACGTTCCAACTACCCCCATTTGATTTGTAGAGAAAGGATCCAAAAAGTTTATTGATGAACCATTACATCACAAAATGCTCCAAATTGTACTTCATTATCAAATTCTCGACCATGATCCGTGCGGATTGAGATAATAGGACAACCTTTTTGTACTTGAATCTTTTTACTCATATTTTCAAAGTGGTCAAAAGCTTCATTATTGTGTTTTAAAAATCTTGTTCCAAGTGTATTGGAATGTTGTCATTACACATACTTTTAAACCTAATAAATCGACCCTAAACGACCAAAAACGCACATAAAATGCCATAAATATGCTTGTTTTTGTGTTTGTACTATGCAGGTACCGGATATTCACTAAAGGACGAAAAAGCAAGCAAAACGGACAAAAACAAGCATGGAACAGAAAAGCGTGAAAAGACAACGCCAAATCGAAGCCAAAGTCAACCCAAGCCAAAGTCAAGAAAAAGTCAAAGTTAAACCCGGGAAGTGGATTTGTAATAAGCATCGAAAACCGAACCCGATAATGTAGACTGTCAAAAGTGGGCCCACCCGTACCCACCTAGTGGGACCGGATCAGCCCACTTATATACTAAATCCTTATTAAACCTTTAAAACTAAAAAAATGGAGGGGTGAAGCCAACATTTGTAAGTGTGTAAGTATGTGTGTTTTCTCTCAACATATACACTCTTCCCATCTCATTTTTCACCTTAAACTCTAATAATATGGCTTTACATCTTTTTCACTTAACACAACCTCCAGATCTGTTTTTAATCCCTTGTTCATATGTCATTTATAATCTACAGACCAAATTTGTAACAAAACACTACACATTGAGGGACCTATGTTGCCATCTCACCAAACTTCAAACCTGTTAAAATCAATGTACAGCTTCCCCCCCCCATTTTCCCGCCATGTCCAAACACACGCATAGAGTGTGTTTGTGGCCTGCAACAAACGACAATACCACTCACTCCACTCCAAAATACCTTGTCCCATTCACCTCACCTCAATTTGACAGCTTGGGAATCCTATAATACTTCATTGGCTCATCAAAAACGACAAGACACCAATGGGTGTGATCAAACTACTTGGGCTCTACTCCAAATCAAAGGTCAAGATCATGCTTGGTTTTCTCTCACAACACAAACACAACTAGCACACAAGTCCTGAAGACTCAGAGCTTATATAAAGAGAAGAAGACAGAAGTTAGAGAAAGGGAGGAGTAGTGTTAGTTATAGTTTTAATTTTTAATGTCATAAATTTATGTGTTCTTGTATTTAAATTTCTGTCTTTAAGCTTTTGTAAACTTTTCTTTTTAATGAAATTTAAGCTTTATAAAAATTCTGTCTTTTATCCTTTGTAAACTGCTATTTGTGATTTGCTATTGTTAAGTGCTTATTGTTGTGTTTCTATTGCTTGAATTTGCTTAACCATGTTAGTTTATTATTTGTTTTTACCACCCTTTGCTTAATTAAGAGTTTTAAGTTAAAAAAAATGACAAGTGGTATTTTTAAGGGGTGTTTGGGTCAAGGGCTGAAAACGGGTAAAAATAGGTAGAAAGTCACTATGGGTCATTTGGCCATTCTTAACAGTCAATCTTAAGTTAATTAAGCAAGTTTTTAGAGTTTTTATAAGTCAGAAATAAGCTTTAAGGTTTTCTCTTAAGAGTTATGTAAACTTGTGGATTTGAAGCTTTTCAATGTATTTGTTCTTAATTCTTGGTTATAAGTTGTTTTTAAGTGTTGTTTTTTATCCCCTTAAGTGCCCGAATGCAGTAGGATTGGAATCATGTAATTGTGCATTTTCATTTGTGTTTAGAGTAAAAACTGTCAAGTTATTTTCAAGTTATAAAAAGCCTATTTTTCAATATTAGTTAGGTATAAGCTGTTTTTAAGATCTGAGCTTTGGAGCATAAGTTCAATTGAGGGTGAGGTTAATCTGTTTTAAGCTAAGTTTTCCATTTAAGGCTTATTTGGTGGCTTATTTATAAGCCTGTACATAGTCCTTTTGAGACTAACAAAGAGCTCCCCTGGTGCAACAAACTGTTTTAACAGTTTCATTTTAGTGCTTATTTTTTATTCGAATCTTATTCTCTTTGCTTTTCTAAAAAGTCCATAAGCGGGACTTTAAGCTAGCTCAAGCCCCAAGTCTCTAGGTCCCTCTAGTGCTTAAAATTTAAGCTTCAAAGAAGCACTTTTGACTGTTTTTGTATGCATATTGGCACTTTAGCTTATTTGAGTTTGTGGCTTATCTGTTGGCTTTCTACTTACTTATTTTAGTTTGAAAGTGCTTATTTGGTGTTAGTGTAGGATTGTTTTTGCTTATTTGTGTTTTGCTAGTGCTTATTTGCCTTTAAAAAGACCAAACAGTTAGCTTATATAGACTTAGTGAAAAAAAACTTAACTGTCATTTCATTTTGCTTACTTTAGTGCTTATTGTGCTTTTTGCTTATTTAGTTAACTTGTGCTTATTAGGATTAGGTAGTGACTAATATTTAGTTTATTAAATCTCTTAGTGCGTATGTAGTTTAGAAAATGCCAAGCAATTTTATCTTATTTCCATTTTAGCTTTAAACTCATTCTGTCAGCTTTTAGTTGCTTTTTACAGCTTATTGATAAGCTTTCATAAGTAGTAATAGTGATAGAAAATGCTTATTTTTGTGGGTTCTTTAAGTTTTTGAAAAAAAGTTAAAAAAATGTGTTTGACAAAAAGGGAGGCATGGGGGTCGAACCCATGACCTCCCCCCCCCCTTTACATAGCAACGCCTCACACACCACACACAACACCAACTGCCCTGGGGTCTTTTTCAGGTTATAACATGCACAATTTTATTTGTTATAGTCACTTTTAGTTTTTAGCTTATCTGCTTAATTGCTTATTTTAACTGCTTATTTCATCTGATTTTTCATAGTTAGTAATTTTCTTAGATAAAGCAAAGTTCAAAGCACTTTTCTGTATTTTTCATAATTTTTGCAATTAGTTTACTATTTTTTATAATTAATTTTTATTTAAACCGTTTTTAAATCATAATAAATTAAATAAAAATCAAAAAAATATTTTTCTTTTTTAGAAAATTTTATTTTATCAGTATGCATCTAGGAAAAATAGAAAAACTTTCGTAGGGTCATTTTTGCAAAATTTTAATTTTTAAAGAACGGGTTTCGGGCCCGTTCTCGTTTTTGTGATTTAAGCCTAATTGCCTTAATTTTATGTTCCCGTAGACTTAGGATTTCATTCTTATGCTTCCCGTAGAATTTTAAGTTAATCATTTGACTTTTTATGCTTTCCCGTAGTTTTAGGTTTAAATTCCCGTTTTCGCGTTTTTCTTAAATTGCTTTTGTTTAGGGTTTTTTTATTCGTTTTTGCACATTATTAGTAGTTTTAGAAACTCAACCCCATATCTTTTCCATTCAAGCATCGATATTCAAACCGACTCTCGATTTTAAAATGCACGCCTCGTTAGGAAGAACGACCCGGGTCTGGTTTAAAACTTTGTGGATAACGAAGTGAGAAACCGATACTTCCGGTAATACTATACTATATATTTGATATAATTAACCCTTAAAAGTTGATTATCAGTAATTCAATTCAAGAAAGGAATTGCCAAATACGCAAAAGTTTCAAGCACACCTCAAAAGTGTCTTGATCTTGATTCATCTTACTTCATTTAAGAGATCATCTTGCTGTGATTTATAGTTGTATTGTTAGTTGTACATCAAGTGTAGTTGTGTTATTATCGATTCTCGTGTGTGAGAAATTCAGTGATCATCTTTGTAACCTATAGAAGTGTACCATTGTTGTGAGGCTTATCCGCCAAGTGAAAGGAGCTTGGTGACTAGTGTTTAACAAACTCTCGAGTAGGTGACTCGGGGAGTGGAGTAGGGCAAGGAAGGTGTCCTTGTAGCCGAACCACTATAAATACTTGTGTCCCAGTGAACTCAAAGAATATCTTTGGGTGAGTTTCCCATTTTCATTATATAAAGACCATTTTTCCTAATCCTTCTTCCTATGGTAAAATGTCGTCATTTAAGTATTCACAACCCCCACGGTGTCACTAAATATTACTTTGGTCATTTTTTATTCACATATTTGTTCCTATACTAAGTCGTTAAAGCTAAGATTTTCTAACATGGATAACATTCATGAATAGTAAGAGAGTTTTAAGATTGATTGTTATCTTTTCCCGGATGATTTTTGATTTTAGTGTTATCTTCCCAAAACACTACATTAAACCTCCTCTATACCTTATAGAAGAGAAAGAAGATGTATTGTTACCCGTCATATGCATTGAACAACCCCACAGTCTTTGATGCCATCATCTTTTCTAGCTGACTTTTATCGAAACCTAAAATCACAAAACAACTCAAGAATTTAGTCCCCGATATCTCATGGGTACGTTAACGTTATACATGCCGTTTTGTTAGTTCATGTATGGGTATGGAGGACAAGATCCCCAATACGCAAAGTTAGGGGTATTAGAAAACTGATAGTCCATGTTGTGTTGAAAAAATCCCAACCACCTTGATTGTACTCGCTATTTTTTGGATATATTGTGTTTTCTTCCTATGGGGCGTTTAGATGTGTTTGTAATTTTTTACTTTTACCAATCCTTGATCTAAAGTTTAAGGATTGGTTCTTGTTTTTACATCTTTTACAGAAGTGTTTAGACAATGGTTTTTTTAAAATTTCCAGTTAATTGCACGAAACTATTTTTCTTTTACTATGTTAGACTCCAGAAGTTTTCACATTTTTCTGTAGAGAGCCGAGCCGGTTCTGTTCGATTTTGAACTGCTAGTTCTCTCATTGCGGAGGGACCAACAAAGCCCGCCCGGTTCTACAGTAGACATTTCTTTGTCTACAAGACCTGACTTTTTGGTTTTAGTGTTGCTGGTAGAAGCTATGTCTTCTGTGAATCCAATCCCATGCTTATCTTTTTGTGTTTGTTGTTTGGGGAAGTCTAAAAATACGCAACATACTTTTCCAAAAAGAACGAAATACGTAACATACTAAATATATTTCGTATATCATAATATGACCGGGTGTTGACCAAAATTTAACCTGTTTGACCGGTTACCATTTACAAAAATTACAGAAATGGTCCTTGTGATTCGCGTTGGACTTTGACTGTTAATCCCTTAACTTTTTTTCACTTAATTTTTTAAAAACAAATTTCACTTAATATTTAAAATACTTTTTATTTATTTATTCATACGCTATTTTTTTCCACTTATTCATACACTAATTTTTTTTACACTTATTACACTTTTTTATAGGAAATTTAAAAAAAATTCACTTAATTTTTAAAATACTTTTTATTTATTTATTCATACACTATTTTTTTAATATTGCGTTAAACTTTTTCACAACTAGCACCCTCATGTGGCTTAAATTTTGACTGTTAAATGTGACATATATTTTTTGAAAAGATTTTTTTCTAAATTTTATCTCTTAAACACCCCTCGTGTGAAAAAAATTTAAGTCACATGAGTGGTGTTTAATAGTCAAAATTTAAGTCACATGAGGGTGTTAGTTGTGAAAAAGTTTAACGCAACATTTAAAATTTTTTCTAATAAAAAGTGTAAAAAAAAGTATTTTAAAAATTAAGTGAATTTTTTTATTAAAAAATTCCTAAAAAAAGTGTAATAAGTGTAAAAAAATTTAGTGTATGAATAAGTGGAAAAAAGTATAATAAGTGTAAAAAAGTAGTGTATGAATAATTGAAAAAAAAATGTATTTTAAAAATTAAGTGAAAAAATACAAAAAAAATTATGTGAAAAATTAATTTTAATTGAAAAAAAAAGTTAAGGGACTAACAGTGAAAGTCCAACGCGAATCACAAGGACCATTTCTGTAATTTTTGTAAATGGTAACCGGTCAAACAAGTTAAATTTTGGTCAACACCCGGTCATATTACGTATATCGTTCAAAATTAGAAAGTTATTTAGCGATATACGTAATATATTTAGTATGTTACGTATTTCATTCTTTTTAGAAAAGTATGTTGCGTATTTTTAGAATTCACCCTTTTTGTTTTTCAAGCATTTCTTGCAAAAAGATACTACTATTTTCGAAACTATCTAGTTTTAATGATGGTGAGCTAACTTTAGATTGGAGGTCGTCACATGATTCACATTTGAGACATGCTTCTTTGTTCCTTTCTAGTTGTTCTACCCTTTTTCTAAGGTCACAAGTTTCGTTTCTTAACAATTCGTTTTTAGCCCTTAGGTGTTTGTTTTTGTTGATTATTCTAAGACTAATTTTGCATAACTTGTTATACTTATTTTGTAATGATTCACTATCTAAAGATGAACTACTATAGTAGGGAGTATCAAAGATTACCTCATTGTTGTCAAGTGTCATGAGAGAGATTTCTTCCTTCTTGGAGTCTTCTTCACTATCGCTCCAACACCCAACAACGAATGCCTTTTGATCGTTGTAGGAGTGTTTGGGACAATCACTTATGAAGTGATTTGGATCTCCGCACTTGAAGCACCTACGATCTTCTTTCTCCTTTTTGTCTTCCTTAATCTTCTGGAAGCTCTTTTTGTTGTCATGAGGTTGGCGGACAAACTTTCCTCTTCTTCAAAAGAATTTTTTTGAAATCTCTTACAGCCATGGCATATTCTTCATCATCACTCTCCGAGTAAGATACTTCTTCATCACTTGAGACTTTTCTTGCCTTGAGTGCTAGTGACTTGTATTTTTCTTTCTTGACTTCAAAGATCTCCGAGTCCTTTTCAAGCACTACCTCATAGACTTTTGGATTGCCGATGAGCTCATCTAGAGGTAATGTTAATAAGTCTTTGGATTCTTCTATTGCGGTCACCTTTGGACGCCACTTGGCGGGGAGTGCCCTTAGACATTTTCTAACATGATTACGACTTGAAAAAGATTCATCAAGTGCTTTTAAAGATGTAATAATAGTATTAAATCTAGCAAAAGCACAATCAATAGTTTCATCATCGGAAATAACAAATTCTACATGTTTTTGGACAAATAAATCTATTTTGTTATCTTTAACTTGCTTATTACCTTGATGAGTAATAATTAGTAAGTTCCAAACATCTTTAGCCGTATTACACATGAAAATTCTTTCATATTCCTTTTTGTGTAAAGCATCATATAAAACCATTTTTGCTTCATCGTTTTTGGAAATCATTTTCTTATGGCTTTCTTCAAATTTCTCATAAGGAATGATTTCATCCTTACCATCTTTGTTTTTAATGGTAGGTTTATAGTTGCCATAAACTATAATGTGCCAAAGATCAATATCCTTAGACTTCACATAAGTTTTAAAACGGTTTTCCAATATATAAAGCAATTAGCCTCAAAGAGAATCCATTATCGTTTTAAAGATTTAAAATACAATATATTTTAAAAACTTTGGTAACCTAGCTCTTGATGCCAATTGTGGAAAACTAGAAGGGGGGTTGAATAGTTTTCTTGTTTTAAGATTTAATTTGCAAAATTTTGTTATGATCTTATGTGAAGTTTACACAATATTGATGTTTTGGTTAGTAAATAAATGTAATGCAAGAAAGTAAAGAGTTGGAGAGATTCAACCAAGACACAATTGTTTATAGTGGTTCGGCTACAAGGACACCTTTCTTGCCCTACTCCACTCCCCGAGTCACCTACTCGAGAGTTCGTAAACACTAGTCACCAATCTCCTTTAACTGGCGGAGAAGCCTCACAACGTTGCTTACACCTTTTAACGGTACAAAGCTAGATACCAGATTCTTCACAAGGTAGAATCACACCAATACTACAATACTTGGTTTACAATGAGGATGAGAATAACTACAACTACTATATGATGTACAAGAATCAGAAGTATGATCTTGACAATGCAATGGAGATGTGAAACAAGGTACTTTAAGCTTGATCGTCTCAAAGGGGTGTTTGGCAATTTCTTCCTTGAAGATAATTACCTACAAGTGCTAGAGAAAACTAAACAAGAACTAAAGAGAAGATGATGATCAGTAGATTAGAGAAAGAAATGCTAAAAAATGGGTGATTAAAACATGAGAAATGGCTTGGTATTTATAGCCAAAAACTGCACTGTAGCCCATTTCTGCCGGTTCTGTTGCAAAAAGGAACCGGCCAGTGTTCTTTAATGGAACCGGGCAACAGTAACCAAATCCGAATTTTGATATGCAAAATCTTGAGAGATCATATGTAATCTTGTAAGATTACCCTAAGATATGTTGTATTTGATGATGTCATGAATGATGTAAGTAGTATTTAGACTATTTTCTTATAATTCTAAGTATTTCTAAAAATGGAAAGGTAAGAGTTGATATAACATGTGTGCGATTTGGGTAGTTTACTTTAACGCGGTTTTATTAGTTGTTATCAACAAAACATAGTAAGATCATAAGATAGAGATAAACGTGTTTACCGGTTTATTTGTATTAACAGTATCAACGAATAATCGATCCTTCAAATAGTGACATCAGTTTAAGCTTATTAGAACCGACTATCTACTTCTTCAAACTTCATCCTCTTTTTTATTGCGATTTTCTAATTTTTTTGATTTTTTTTCAACATAAACATAAACATACTATGAATTTTGGTGTAATTTCACCATCTTCACGATCTCAATAAATCCGGATAATTTATCCGTAATCCTCCATACTTCGGATATATAAAAGTAATTGTGAAATTAGCAAAACATACTAAAAACTACTACTTTTACATTCCCATTGCATTGAGCAATTTCCCGACCTACCATGGATGAAAAATTAACACATGCCCAATTGCATTGTGCAATTTTACTAACCATACCAGAGATAGAAAATTTCCATTGCAATACAGGAGATACAATACTTTACACAAAAGCAACTAGCAACCGATTAAGGACTTAATCTAATAGGGTAGGCTAAGGTGTAACAAAACAAATATTTGGTGTGAAAAAAAGACAGAATGACTCAACAGGTTTATCTAAGGGTATCTTACTCTAAACATTAGAGTAAACAAAGGGTTTATACGGGGGTTAACTAACCAGTGTGGTTAGTTAATATTACAACATATAGGGTTTTTGGGTGTAATCCTAGAAATTTACCAGTTTAGAAAATGTCACTCCATCTATTTAAAATAGTACTTATTATTGTGGTCTCGAATAGATATACCAAGCCAAGTTCTAAAGTCTACAACATCACCGGCACACTCATAATTTTATGGAATTTGGGTAAACATTTGGAAACGGATAAGGCTAAATTCTCACAATATCTAACAAGGGTTATGTGTGCTGGTTATGTAACTAATAATTTCACAAAAACATGCTTTAATTTTTTTTAATTTAGGCATAATTTAAGCATTTTATTGTGAAAAATAGGACAAGTAAGCGTTCTAATACTCCTTCCCCCACTTGAAATATACAACACCCTCGTTGTATAAATAAAACATTAAAAACGGGAAATTAAAAGAATTAGAACGAGAAACACCCTTGGGATTTGCTCGGTATGATCCTCCATGTTGCATTTACGAGCAAGATTGTGTGTTGTAAATGCAGGTCTGGATGCTAGCATGACTACAACACATAGAATTCCAGAATATAAATACTCCATCAAAGTCGTCATTTTCGTTCATTAAGGTCATGTATAGGAAAAACCAATGCAATTCTATCTCGGGTATACGACGGTTAGAAAACAAAAACAAAAACGCAAACTGTACAGGAAGCCGATACGCCGTATCCTAAAACCAGGATATGCCGTATTGAGACCTGTAAAAAGTATCTAAGGTACGGGTCAGATTTGTCAAATACGCTGTATCATATTCAGGAATACACCGTATAGACAAATCTGACAATAATGTTTAAATATATCCACTTAGGTTGGATACACCGTATCGACTAACTGGGAAGACAAACTCAATAAATAAAAATAAAATACATTTCGGGTTGTCTCCCGAGAAGCACTTTTATTTTTGTGAGAGTCTTTAAGTTAGACTCCCTTCAGCCTCACGTTACACCATTCTCGAACTCTATAACTTCATCATCCTCTTTGTCAATGTTACCTTCGTAATATTTTTTCAATCGTTGTCCATTGACTTTGAAGTTAAACTCGTTTCTGTCAATGATTTCTACAGCCCCATATGGATATACCCTTTTAACAATGTTCAGACCGCTCCATTTCGACTAAAGTTTTCTAGGGTACATCTTCAGACGAGAATTATAAAGTATCACTTTGTCGCCTACCTTAAAATCTTTATCACCATGAAGTCTAGAATCATGCCATTTCTTGGTCCGTTCTTTGTAAATTCTAGAATTCTCATAAGCGCCATCTCTCAATTCGGCTAACTCATTAAGTTGCATAAGACGACTTCTGCTAGCAAGCGTTAAATCTATATTATATTTTTTCAATCCCCAATGTGCCTTATGCTCGATCTCTACGGGTAAATGGCATGCTTTCCCATAAACTAGTCTGAAAGGTGTACACCCTGTCGGTGTTTTGTAGGTCGTCCTAAATGCCCACAATGCATCGTTAAGTTTTTCTAGGATACGCTTGATAGCCCTCTTAAAAACTTAACCACTACACGCGCATCATTCGTAGGTAATGCTTGAGCTTCGACCCATTTGGACACATAATCGACAGCTACTAATATGTATTTATTATCTCTAGATTCGGGAAATGGTCCCTTAAAATCTAATCCCCAAACATCAAAGACTTCGCATACCTAAATGTTATTTTGAGGTATTTGGTTCCTTGAAGATATGTTTCCTGATCTTTGACATGCATCACATCGTCTTATGTACTCATTAGCATCCTTAAAGACACTAGGCCAATAAAATCCGGATTGGTAAACCTTCTTTCCCGTAACTTTAGCACTATGATATCCACCAGTAGGTCCCGAATGACAATGTGCCAGAATTCCATGGGTTTCACTTCCAGCCACACATCTTCTCATTATATTATCCACGCACAGTTTAAATGCATAAGGTTCTTCCCAAAAGTAAGTCTTGACTTGCGAAAAAAACCTCTTTCCTTTTTTGAAGGTCCAATTTGGGGGAACAACCTTTCCAACAATATTATTAACAAAATCCGCATACCATGGCTCATCGTCATTAAACATGGATTTTAGCAACATTAAATGCTTGTCGAGGAATTCATCAGTAATTTCTCTCTCATTTAACACCTCCATATGCGGATTCTCTATCCTAGATAAGTGATATGCGGCCAAGTCTTCTGCTCCCTTACGTTTCTTCAATACCTGCAAAAGTGATATTTTCTCCTCCTCGGATAGTTTAGACGAGATAATTATAGGAAAAGATTTATTACCATGTAGATATGCATATTCTAAGCGGGAAGGCAAATCTTTCAGCTCGGGTTCCTTTTCATCAATCTCATTAACGCTAGCCGAATAAAGATGCTTATTCTTAACTCTAACAGTTCCCTTGGTTTCCTGTGCTTCAGAATATGGCGTATTGACTGGGTCGATACGCCGTATTGACAAATCAACATCAGAATTGTTATCAAACTCATCTCCTATGGAATTGCAGCTCTCTAGGTCTGATTGATTAATCGATTTTTCCAGGCCCATAAGTAAAAATGGATCTAACTGATCATTCACTAACAATTCCTAAGTTTATATGTTGATAGTGTCATCTAATTTATCAATGCTATGGCATTCATCATCCTTGGTAGGAGGTTTTATTATTGATTGGTCCATATCAAAGATCACCTCATCATCTCCTACCCTAAGCGTTATCTTTTTATTAAACACATCGATCATGGCACGGGCGGTGGCCAGAAAAGGTCTCCCTAATATTATCGGAATTCTAGAGTCTTTCGGCATATCCAAGATAACAAAATCAATGGGGAGGACAACTTTATCTACCTTAATAAGCACATTTTCGACTATTCCCCTTGGATATTGAATTGACCTATCTGCTAGTTTTAAGCTCATTCGAGATGGTTTTGGTTCCTCTAAACCTAACTTTTCATACATCGTATAAGACATTAAACTTAGACTAGATCCTAGATCTGGCCAAGCATTATTAATTTGCAAATGACTAACTTGACAAGGGATAGTGAAACTCCCTGGGTCTTTTTCTTTTGATGGAAACTTGTTGAGCAAGACAGCTAAGCACCTTTCATTCATTGTCATCGTACAAGCTTCTTCTAGTCTGGATTTATTCGTCAGTAAACTCTTCAGATATTTAGCGTATTTTGGCATTTTCACTAGGGCTTCGATAAACGGAATATTAATATGGAGTTGTTTCAGATTTTCCAAAAAATTTCATTGATGTGCTTCTTCTTTTTCCTTTCTCACCTGGTTCGGAAAGGAATATATTATTGTTGTGGTTTTACCATTGGTTGAGTGGTTCTTTCAGGAATACTCGAAGATTTAATTTTTCACACCAGCATCATGCGGCTTTTCCTGCACATCCTGTTCAAATCTGGGAGATCCGTTCTTGTTGATTCCAGTTTCATTAATTTCTTTACTAGGGGTTACTTCAGACGTCATCTTTCATCCCCTAGTTGTCACTTCTTTGACTTTGTTTTTTGGAATCAAAATATTACCCATAACCTTTGACAATTCGTTTACCTTGATTTTCAGCTCACTCAATAAGTTGCTTCGTTCTTTTGATAAAAGCTCGTTGGTGGTTCTAAATTCTTTAATGAATATTTCCTTCTCCTCAAGTTTACCTTTATCTTCATCAATGAATTTAGCCAATATTTATTCTATAGTTAACCTCCTTGTAGGGTAATTGAATGGGTAAGGAGACACCCTGAAAACGGTACTTGAAAAAAAGAACATAATTCAAAGTAAAACTATTCTAAAAAACTAAACCAGAAAGCTAACTAAAACTGCTGCTGTATCAGACAGTCGATACGCCATATTCAGTAAGCTGGATACGTCGTATCAATGTTTGATGTCGAACACACCGTATTCAAAAGAAAATGAATACATCGTAATCAGTATATGATTCAGAAAATAACAGCAGGCAGTAGAAAAACAAAACTAAATTTGTATTAAAAATACCAATAAAAACAAGAAATTAAACAATCACACTTCCCGGTAGCGGCACCAAACACTTGATGTGTCGTTGAGTAGGTATTATTTATTATCAAGTTTTACATTTATATTTAGTCGACTATACCTAAAAACAACACTAACGGGCATTGTACCCGATCAGATGTAGCTTCGTTGGTAAGTAGGATGTCGATCACTAAGAGTGGAAGTTAACTCATAATTGTACTAGTATTTTATTTATCTAGGTTTAGTACTAATCTAAACTAATTATTCTAATTAAATCTAATTAAACCCAAACTAACGCAAATGGGGGGTTTTCAGCCTGCGAGACTGGCACGAGTTTAGTTCTAATTATCCTAAGGTTATGACAAATAACGCACATGATAACATCAAATATTTAATACTTTTTCGTACCAAATTCCCGCGTTTATTGCCGACTTAACAAAAAAACTTCGTTTTTTGGAATCAAAATATTACCAAACGTTTGGACATGCGTTTACCCTTGATTTTCAGCTCCACTCATTACGTTGCTTCGTTCTTTTGTTTAAACAGCTCGTTTGATGGGTTCTAATTTCTTTAATAAAATATTTCTCTTCTTCCTCATGCTTTTTGTTTATCTTCATCAATGGAATTATCCAATATTTATTACTATAGATGTATAACCCTTGTAGGGAGATTATTGTGAAACGGGTAAAGGAGACAACCTTGAAACATACTGAAAAAAAGATCATATTCGAGAGTAAAACTATTTAAATAAAACTAAAACTGTAAGCTATACGAATAACTGCTGCTGTATCAGACAAGTTGATACGCCGTTTTCTGTAAATGGATACTGCCGTATCGATGTTTTTTGATGTTCGTACAACGCTGGTATTCAAAAGAGAAAATGAATACCAACTTAACATTTTTTTTTCGTAATAGTATATGATTCTGAAAATAACAGCAGGCTCAGCAGAAAAACAAAACTAAATTGTATTATAAAATACAATAAAAAACACGAAATTAAACAATACACTTCCTGATCAGCGGCACCAAAAAAACTTGATGGTGTCGTTGGAGTGTGGTATTTTTTATTATCAAGTTTTACATTTATATTTAGTCGACTATACCTAAAAACAACCTTAACGGGCATTGTACCCGATCAGATGTAGCTTCGTTGGTAAGTAGGATGTCGATCACTAAGAGTGAAAGTTAACTCTTAATTGTACTAGTATTTTATTTATCTAGGTTTAGTACTAATCTAACCTAATTATTCTAATTAAATTAGTTAAACCAGAAAACTTAACGCATTAACTGGGGGTTTTCAAGCTACTTGCGAGACTGGCACGAGTTTAGTTCTTATTATCCTAAGGTTATGACAAATAACGCACATGATAACATTAAATATTTAATACTTTTT
Source organism: Tanacetum coccineum (assembly GCA_026074375.1). Lineage (NCBI taxonomy): Eukaryota > Viridiplantae > Streptophyta > Magnoliopsida > Asterales > Asteraceae > Tanacetum > Tanacetum coccineum. The sequence goes on from BQNB010003885.1 coordinate 106,551, forward strand.
CATACCAAATTCCCGCGTTTATTGCCTTGCTTTATATCATTTTTATATGAACTCGATACTTAATTCATTTATTTTGCAAATTCAGGTAATTAGAGGCATTGGAACGGAAAAAGGCGAGAAATGGTCAAAAATAGTACCAATACTAATTTATTTAGTAGAGGTACTAAATTTGATGGATGGCTACTTAATTTCTCTAGGATATGACTAAAAGTCAAAATGAAGAATAGTACCACTGCTATATTATTTAGTAGGGGTACTATATTTAAGATGACGAATTTGGAAGCTTAGAAGACATTACGGCGTAACGTCCCGCAAGAGTTACGCCGTAATCAATTATTTATTACGAAGATTTGGTGTTGACAAGGCATTACGGCGTAACGTTCCCGCATGAGTTACGCCGTAATCAATTATTATGGAAAATATCATTTTGCTGACTAAGGTTTACAGCGTAACCGGGCGATATAATTACGCCGTAACATATTTTTACACTACATGATAAAATGCCGCGTCAGAAAGATTACGATGTAACGAGGTCAATGCCGTTACGCCGTAATGATAAGTCATCACATGGACCGAAAGTGTATAAATAATAATAAGTGTCATGGACTATGCTAATTAATTCATGAACGATGAGGGACCAGATGTGACAAAGTCCAAACTTGTCATTCATTATAAATACGAATGATATTTTATCATTTAAATAATCTCATTCCATCTGGTGTAGCCGATGAGTAAGAAAAGGAGAAGAAAAAGAGGAGCAGCTTGCTTGCTTGTTTGGGTATAGGGCAAACCTCGAATGACGTTCGACTAGGGGATCGAGAGCATTAATTTCGCACAACTTGTAATTATACTTTAACTTTTTGTGGTCAATTTAATTTTATTATTTTGACTTATTGGATCCATTAATATAATCGTTGAGGTTGTCTTTATTTGTTATGCTTAATTAATTGTCCTTTCCATTTAATTAGTAATTATCTTTTTAATTATTATTTTATGATTCTGTCATCTTAATTGCTTCTTTTATAATTCATGTAGTATGCTTTTAGAACCTTGCGTGCCTGTCTAAGTTTTGATATAAGGTTTAGTGTGGTCAAGGATGTATATGATCTCAAAGACCTTGGCACGTATGATTGATTACAGGAAGACCAATCCTTGTAGTTGTTCGACCTTTACCCTTGAGGCGAGCCCTTATCATTAAATATTTGGTTAAGGAGTGCGAGCTAATAGGAGACCACCTGTTAGAGTAAACCTGTTAGCCTTAAAATATGTCGGCTAATATGGAATTACACTAGTTTACTTATAGTCGGATACACAAGGACTATAAATGTCAAGTTAGGATAGTAGTGTGTATCAAGGACTATATATACCCTCCTATACTTCCATAGGAGGGTCAGAATATTCATTTGTATTTTCATAAAGTGTGTGTGTTTCTCTCTCTAGAAAATACACACATCTTTCCCTCTCTATTTTTCTCTCTTAATAATATGGCTCTCTATTTCTTTTATCCTCCTCGACCTTCGGATCGTGTGTTTTAGGCTAGCATCTTTACGGGTAACAATTGGCATCAGAGCATAGGAGCGTTTTGGGTTGATGGTTTGCGTTTTAAGGTGTTATTCGAAGCTTATTCAGCTTTTCGAGGCTTATTCATAAGCCAAAAGCTACGGCTTTTGTTGGTTGGTGTTTATTTTATGCAAAAGCTTGAAACTTTCTTCTCTCCAATGTTTCTAGCTTATTTGTACAAGTGGTTTGTGGTTTTTCAAAGCTTATTTCACAAGATTCATGTTTTAAGCTTTTGACTCGAAAAAAGTGGAAAAAATCTTGTGTTAAAAAACCATCAAGTTTGGATTTTTATGGCTTGTATCGCCTTGGAATCCCTAGTTGTACAAAAGAAACCATGCAAAATCATCAAAAAAATGTGTCTTTTTCGTGTTTCAAAAAGTGTACTTTTTTACCTTAGGCGATTTATACGCATCTTTGTACTGGGCGATTTATACGCTTTGTACTGGGCAATTTTTACGCTTTGGCTTGGACGATTTATACGTGTTTTTAACACTGGGCGATTTATACATCATGTCTGGGCGATTTATACATGTTTTTAACACTGGGCGATTTATACGCATCTTTGTACAGGGCGATTTATACGAGTTGGAAGCTTGAACGATTTATACACGTGTATTAAGCCTAAGCGATTTATACGCATCAGATTAAGCCTAAGCGATTTATACGCATCAGATTAAGCCTAAGCGATTTATACGCATCAGATTAAGCCTAAGCGATTTATACGCATCAGTTTTGCTTAATAGATTTATACACATCAAGCTTAGGAGATTTATACCAGTGTTAAACCAGGCGATTTATACCATGTGAACTGGGCGATTTATACATCTTACACCAGGAGATTTATACCAAATTCCCTTGGGCGATTTATACCAGTTTCACCTAATTTCGTCAAGAACCAAACTTAAACACCTTCCACAACACCAAAGCAAACACAACACTTAATGCAAAAACGATCATTAAGATTCACTAAAACGTCAAAACGGCTATGGAATTTGGATTTTAATGTCATGTGATCACGGAGTTGATTTGGTATCCCTTATTTGAGATTGAAGTGGGTTTCACGAAGGCGTCTACTTATTTCATCATCGAGACTTCCTTCTACTTTCTACCCCTTTTCTTTAAACCCACTCTATCGATTGATGACTTGCTTGATCGTATACAGTTATGATTGAGACTTGAATTATCTAGTTTCCAGTAGTCGGGGTGGTTGGTTGAAGACCTTGTTCACTATCACTTAAAGGAGTTACGTTGTAGTACTTAGTGTCACACGCAGATGCCGATGTGGATAATTTTAAGAGGTGTTGTACTTTTTATACTTTTGATGTTGGGTATAGGGTACTTAGAGGCTTTCTTCTACAATCCATTTTCAATCACAACAGTGCAACTAAGAACAATATAGGAATTTTACTTCATTTTCAAGTCTGGTATATTAGGTTTACTTCACCAAGTAGTCATAGCAATAGCCGACAAAATACAAGGTTGGTAAGTTAGCAGAGAGTTTAACGGTTGAGATATGATCAGCAACTTCTCACGGGATAATTGAAAGCTTCAATAACATCAATGATGATTCACAGTCTCAAGAAAATCTTTTTCAAATTCCTTTAATGTCTTTCATTACTTTCAAATTGTTCTTATGACAAAACTTCTTCAGAGTATTAAGGTCTACACGTCAATGATGCTTCCGAGAGTTTTTAAAACCATCAACGGGGGAAAACGGTAACTTTTGATTTAATTAGGTCAACTTCCAAGGGGAAGGAGTATAAACTACTTTACTTAGTATGGTTTGTGAAGTATTCTACAAGCGTGAGAAGATTTGTTGCTAATTTATGTACCCCCGAACAGATATCCACCAAGACCAAATGTCATTATATAGTATAGAATTAGTATTAGTTGATGTAAGATGTACACGATTGAAGGAATGATTCCTTAAAGGGATAAATTGCTCACACACTCGGGACTTAGTTGACTTTGGTTGTAGGAGCCATTCACCTCAACACTATCTTGGAGGAAGAAAAGGCATTTCCCGGGTCTTGAATTGATTTTTGGTACTATAACCTACGTTTCAACTTCGTTAAAAGGGATAAAGTGTGTACCTCAGGTATTGGATAATTCATCTACAAAATTCCGTTGTGCACTTTAAATGTCAACATTAGAAGATCGTTTGAGCTACATCAAATTTTCAGAATCTGCTAAAGATACGGATGTTGGTTTGAGGGGAAGCTGATTCAAAAACTTCGCCAAAAAGGAGTCTATGAAGAAAGCTTTTCAAGACATGATGCATGAATTGGGGGGAAGTTAATCCAACTCATGCATACTACAATGGTCCCCAAACAAATAAAAGACATAGAAAATCAAGTGCTGGAGTACAAGTAGAAGAGCTAGAAGCAAAGACTCATCTTCAACATTTGGAAGTGCTTTGGAAGACTTAATTTATTTTGTTGTATTACTGTTACTTGTTAGAACATTGTACGAATTCCGTATGCCCACATATTGGGGGAAGATTGTTAGCCTTAAAATATGTCGGCTAATACGGAATTACACTAGTTTACTTATAGTCGGATACACAAGGACTAGAAATGTCAAGTTTGGATAGTAGTGTGTATCAAGGACTATATATACCCTCCTATACTTCCATAGGAGGGTGAGGATAATCATTTGTATTTTCATAAAGTGTGTGTGTTTCTCTCTAGAAAATACACACATCTTTCCCTCTCTACTTTTCTCTCTTAATAATATGGCTCTCTATTTCTTTTATCCTCCCCGACCTCCGGATCGTGTGTTTGAGGCTAGAATCTTTACGGGTAACAAAAGAATATCTCATAAGTTAAATGGAACCCTTATTAACTGTATACTGAGAATAGGTTAATTCTCCATGTGAGTCCATTCCACTCAGTAGACATAGGTTAGGTTTCAAATACAAAATTAGACCTAACGATTTTAGACCCCATCTAAGGTTGCTATTAAACATTGCACTTGAGATCATAATTAAATGTGTTCATCCTTTCTAGTTGTCCACCACTATACCAATTCCCTTTTCGACAAGCAAGGCTTACCACCAAATAATCATAGTAATCTCAAATCTCAAAACAAGCTTTCTTTCCTGCTTTCTTAGGTAGAATAATAAAATCAATTAGACGATTAGAGACACAAACCGTTCTTTAGGTCGACACCCGTACTTACCAATCACTATACTATACACGATAGGGTACACTGTTCTTTAGTGCGTAGAAATAGTCGAGGTAGTTAGGGTTTTATAAATGTAAAACCTGACGTAGTTTTTATTTAAAAGAAAACCTGCCGAGGAATGGTTTTTGTAGTTTTTGATTGTTTGATTGATATATGTGTGTTTGTGAGTGTGATGAGGAGTCATTTTATACACTTTTTCGGGGTTGTTTAACCCCTTAAATCGTGCATTTATGCCCAAAATAGGTACTTAATCGTTC
>BQNB010003886.1:0-87436 GCA_026074375.1 Tanacetum coccineum
GTAGTTTGGGCAATTTTTTCTTTTTTCTACGGCATGATAAAAAACCTTGGCCAAAAGTGCCACAAAAAACAAAACCTTGGCAAAAAATTGACGTTAAAAAGTATATATACTCCATATCATTATTCATTGTAATTATTTTCAAAAAGAAATTCATATTCATTGGTCAACTCTACAAGTACACTCCCTCACCCACTATGTCAACAACAAATATGACTTTTTTTATTATATTTTCACTTTATCTCTACCATACAATCGTCTTCTTCCTCTAGATCTACAGTTTCAAGCTTTTTTTCTATTCCAAATATGTTTCACCAACTCACTAGAACCGGATTTATCCACAAAGAGACTGCTTGTAGGGGGCAAAATGACGACAAACAAGGGTTCTTCAAGAGTAAGAGGCTTTCAGACAAAACCACCACCTCTTATTTGGGTCAGAGCTTCAAACTCTTACTCGGTCTGACTCACATGAAAAAAACAAACACGCAAAACGTCTGACCGGTTAGACGTCAGAGGCAGTCAGACTTTTTTTCATGAAAACAAACACACTCTAGGTGTCAAATTCAATTTCGTCACTAATAAATTTGTGACGGAGCTATTGTGACGACAAGTGACGACGTCGATTTTCGTCATTAAACTGGTTTAATGACGAATTTTCCTCTAATATTGGCGATTTTTCATTCGTCATTAAAGCCTTTTTTTCTTGTAGTGTACTTTTTCGTAACCATTTTGATTTATCTCACAAATTTGTGCCCATGCCTTGCGGTACCTTTCATCGCCACCCTGAAGGCTAACCACCGCCTGTTGCGCTCTCGTTTTGAACTCAGCATCACCATCAAATCTCTGCTTTGACTCCTTATAAAATGCCTCAAGTTCTCCAATATCTTGATCATTAACTTTCCCGTCTGGAAACCTTTCAAATAGGAACTCGATCAACATTCCAAACTGAGTACCCCAATCCCCAACATGGTTTCTGCGAAGCACTTCCACATTAGAAACTCAAGCATACGTGCTAGAGTGTCCCCAATGATAGTTGGTCGTAAATGACCAACATGCATTTCCTTTGCTATATTGGGTGAAGAAAAGTCAACTATTGCCCTTTTAACAGGAAGCTTTGGTGCCCACATATGTTAGCATTCTTTGGATGCTCTGAGCTATCCACTGCCTTGATAAAATAACATTAATAAAGCCAGGACCAGCTACGGAGCATGATTCTATCATGTCAGTTGGCGGAAGATTGTCCATGATTGCCCTTCCAACAGGTTGTGGACCTCTGAATGTTATACCCTCCTTGCCTTTTATTTTAGACCATAAGCTCATGGCATTGTTGCATTGGTAATCACCAACTTCTTTTCGGGCGCAGGGAGCAATTATAGGCGCCACTTCTGCCTCATCGGGTACAGTAATTCTCAACGATTCCTCAAACACCCTAGCTATTTGTTCTTTAAGGCTTCCTATATTTTGATCAGGCCGTGCCGCTGCCATGACTGATCTCTTTTTTTTTCCTTGGTAGGTCACGAGTGATTTTCTTATGCTCAAATGAATATATTGAACGATTAATGTATTAAACCTCAGTTACAAAGAAAAGAATAAGATGCGTGTGTATTGAGCATTGCCCCCGCCACACCCCCCCCCACCCCCACCCCCCACCCCCTCCCCCTTTTATAAGGTGAGGGTGTTGGTTTCCTAGTCTACATCGACTAGGGATGGGCTTTGGTTCCAGCCGACTCAAACAAACATTCCTAAACAAAGCTAATAACTTACCTTGCAAGGCAAGCTATGATACATAAGGAAACTTACCTAAATTGGCTTAATACTATCCTAACTAAGCTTGGAAACTAATATTACTAACTAACAGCATTATTTATATAGAATAAGGTGAAGACGTAAACCGACACCTTTGTAGCTAAAGTTCCTTGACCGACCTTTGAAGCTATAATATTTATATAGTATATATTATAATATATATTATAGTATATTATATATATATATATATATATATATATACGATGGGATTCTATATGTTCGATATATCTCATTCAATATTAAACTTCCTCTCCAAGTTCAACTCATATATCTTACAACGATTCTAAAACTTTGTTCCAGTTTTTGCAAGAAGTAAATTCGTGTTTTATGTTTGAAACTAGAATTTTGGTGTTTGCTAGATACAAATATATATATAATAAATATATAATATAGCTATAAGAGATGAGAGAGAGAAGAGAAGAGATAGGATTAAAAATAGAGAAGTTCTAAAATAAGAAGGATAAGAAGTAACTATAACCGCATATCCGAGATGCATCGACTTAAATTAGATGCATCTCTATAATCTTAGATGCATTATAACGCATCATAATGTGTTTTCTAGCTTTTAATTAGATGCATATACGTATATTAGATGCATTTCATTTTTTATCTTGTTTTTTGTTCCTCTGCATGTGCCAAAATCATGAAAATCAATTTGCACCATCTACGTATCAAATTAACGTTCGAAACTCAAAATGGTGCATCTAAATGAATAAAAATGCACCTAATGCAAGTCGTTGCATCTCAAATGTGTGGTTTTAGTCACTTCTCACCACTTCTTATTTTAATTTACTTCTCACTGGATCCCTACTATACACACACACACACATATATATATATATATATATATATATATATATATATATATATCAGGATTCACTTAAGAACCATCTTATTAGGGTTTAGGGTTTAGTTCTTGGTACAAGCTCATACTTTGTATCAAAACGGCGTCAAGTACGTTGATAATTTTTTACTTTTTTGGAAAGGTGAAGAAGAAGGAAGAAGTCAAAAGCAATGTCGTATGTGCTACAACATTTACATTCAGGTTGGGCAGTGGATGAAGCCATACTCGCCGAAAAAGAACGCGTCGTCATCATCCGCTTTGGTGCCGATGGGAATGCACCTTGTATGGAGATGGACGAAGTGCTTGCTTCAGTGGCTAAGGGGGAATTTCATATATACCCAATAAAAGTTTAAAAATTACATATTTCCCCAAAACACAAGTTATCAATGCATGATGTACAATGCTCTTAAAGCATGCTTTGGGGATATATGTAATTATTATCAATTTTCCAATTAAGGACAAGCAGGAATTCATTGACATTGTTGAGACAGTGTACCGTGGGGCGAGGAAGGGTCGTGGTTTGGTCATTTCACCTAAAGATTACTCAACCAAGTATCGTTACTAATCATTGGGTGGTTATTTATTGTTGCGTTTCTTGAACTATGTTCTGTAATCGAAACTGCAGATATCATTCATTTATTAGTAATCCGTTGTTAGTTGGCTTATATGTGTCTTCAACTGTATGTCTACTTTAATTTAGATATTAAATTTGTTAATCATGTAATGAGGATCATGCTTTAAAGAATAAGTTTCAAAATCTAGCATATGTTCTCAAAAAAAAAAACGCGTCAAGCTGATCATATTCAATAGCATCATTTCATGGCTATGTGGACAAGAATATAATGTTACAGGTTGTTTTTATTGTTTTATAAACAACTAGTTATAATACCCCTCCACGCACTAGGTTTTTAACATAAATTTTTGATGATATTTTTCTGTTTGTGTGTGATTGTTTAAAGCGAATGTGCTGAAATATAACCATTAAATGACTTATGCTAACTCTAGCTAATATTTGTAAGTGTTACCCCCAATTGCTGCTAAGACCCTCCAAAATAGTTAATACAAACATAAAGAAGTGTTAACACGAATCAGCTGTTATATAATTCCTAGGCGGCTGAGAAGGCTTTGCCTCATAAGGATTTTTATAAAGAAAACCCAACGGAAGCACATTTACTTTCGAGTTATATTATTCATAGTTTCAACATAATACCTAGGCGGCACCTTATGAATTGTCAGTTGTCGTTGCATTGTTTTAAGGTGACTTGTGTGATGCACGAATAATTAATAAAAAGATTTGATACTCATTCATATTTAGAAGGAAAAAGCTTCAGTTGTATAATTTGTTTTGTATTGTGAAGCATTTAAAATTGTGCTTAAGTGATAATATATGAATCCATCAGTCCATCACTTTCCATTCCAACGATTTTGTAGTGTTAGTTGTTTGGATAAATTTTTGCTTAAGTCATTAGTAAAATCAGAATACGGGTCATTGACATACAATCATCTACAATTTTCAATGCCACAAACGATGCAAATTTTGAGATAGTAAAACAAAACTATAGGCATGGTAAAGTAATCATACAATTTATTTTGTTTATGCTTAAATCTTACCATGCTCAATAGCAGTGGCTGCTTGGCTCTAGTTAACAGTGCTCTCAAGTACATCTTAGTCGTTACCCTAGAAAATTGAAGACCTTGAGCATGTGTACCATGAACTTACCAAAAACCAAGACTACAAAGCAACGCACAGAACCTCCTTAACACCCGGACACTCACGGAAGCAGTATCCTTGACAAGCTAAATGAAACATGTCAAAAGAGTTAGAAGCTATAAGGAAGCAGTATCCATTCGAGCCTTTGAAAGTAATTATTGATCCCCTTTTCCTCTTACCGGTGTTATAAAATGATTCAAATTTTTGATGCTCATGTTTTAATGTTGATGTTATTTATTGTGCAGTACAAGCTTAAGACCTTGAGACTTACTTTTGAAGGGGTCCAAATGCTAAAGGTTAGTAAAAGCATTTACTTATGGATGGGTCAATTTAGGCTATGATTTCTCTGAGTCAAAGGGGTAAAAATAAAAAATTACTAAAAAATTAAACGGCCAAACGGATGAGGTTTTCTTTGTTCATGTTACCCGGGGAGGCCGAGTCTTTGACTCATATTTATACGGCCAAACTCGGGTATCCCGGTGACTGTTTCCGACCCTTTTCTAGCGTCCCCAATGTGTATATCTTTGTGTGTGTACAATTTGCTTAGTCATTTAGTAGCAAAGAAAACAATGAATGTAATAATATAGGATCTAATATATATATCCTTTTTGCTCCTGCCCCAATTAGCTAAATTCGCTCACTTGCCACTTGTAAGTAATGTTTGGTGATTGGATCCCTGAATAATGTTCAATTTTCTGTTGTTGCATACGAAAACATGATCTAATAGGAGGCTGGAGTTGAGGTTGATCCGCTTGGGGACCTTAACTCAGAATCCCAGAGAGAACATTGCCATTTAATCGAAGTTTTTTCTATAATAAATTTATTATTCATTCCTATGTTAATTGTAGGATCGGAACTGAATTCTATATACTATACCGCTACCCTTTGGCAGTTCGACCTTTCTATACAATGCCTTGTAATGACAACGAGGCTTATAGCAACTCATTTGATGTTTTTATGAGGGGTGAGCCGATATACGTCCTCTGCAGTTTGTATGAGTGACCATGTTCGTTTTTGGATATTAAATTCCTATTTTTGCATTTTGTTCAGGAGAAGAGATTATTTCAGGATCCCGGCGTGCGCACGAACCTGAACTTCTGGAAGCACGTGCAAGAGAATGTGGGATTGATCTTAAAAGAATATCAAAATATGTTGATTCCTTCAGGTACATAATCAGTTCTCAGATATATGTTGTTCTTCAATACTGTTTAACAAATTGTTGCCATGTTCTTTGAAGGTATGGTGTGCCACCACATGGTGGGTTTGGAGCTGGATTGGAACGTATTGTGATGCTCTTCTGTGGCCTTAGAAACATACGGCAAACATCACTTTTCCCGCATGACCCACAACGGCTAGAACCATGATTTATGAAAACATCACTTTTCCCGCATGACCCACAACGGCTAGAACCATGATTTATGAAGGTAGCAAGGGCTGTGAAACGTGCGGTTTTTTGTGGTAAATCCGTGCATTATGATACTTGCGAATGGTGAATCTGGTCTAAAAGATTTGGATGTTTTATTGGCGTTTTTTGTAACACCTCTAACAGTCTTGTTAGAAGATCTAAAACTTATAACTTTGTGCTTGTTTTGTCAACAAAAACAAACCCAACCCCACCGGAGCTTTGTGCTTATTTTGTCTGCCAATATTTTTTCCAACTCATACCCAACTACCGTCATTAGACAAAAGATGTGCCACCTGACGTAGATGCTTAAACTAAAATACATAGTAATCACCCAACTAGATTTAGCAACTCCAAACATAAAAGAACAAATCTGGTCAACAATACATTCCAATACAACAAAATTATGCAGCTTGTTCTAACAAAATGTAAATAGGCATTGACCGTCCGAAATCCATGCATGCCCAATATCCATAACACAAGGAATGTTTTCCATATTGAATTTAGTTAGGCTAAGGTAACTGATAACTCGCACTTGATAGCAAGACAATGTTACTAAGTAACCTTTTCCTGCACCTTCATGGCTTCGGAACATCACCTGTCAAATTCAATCAAGCAATTGAGCAACTACGAATATGAGATACTAAAAATGCACTCTTCCCAAAAACTTTGAGATTAATCTACAAAAAGGTAGATGTAGAAGCAAGAGTAGTTATTTAATGATCCATGACTACGTACTTAGACATTTTAGGGAACCAAAAGTGAACTAATTGCATACTTATGAGACCAAATGTGATCGCCGTTACCTTTTAGGAACCAAAAGTGAAATCGAAAGAGCAATTTATTTAATTGATTTATAATGATGAGAATGATGTACAAAAATGCATACCGTGACAAACTCTTGCTCCTGCTACGACTCCTGCTTTTGCTTGGGCTCCTACTCTTGCTAGGAGAACGTCTTTTGGGTGGACTTTTACTAGCTCGCTTTGTGCGCTGAGTTAAGAAGAAAAAAACAACGTAACAGCAATATCAAGAGTGTTAGCAGTGAGTAATAATTCTACATATATCTAACGATCTTATAAGCCGCCAGTGATTGCCAAACACCAAATACTGCATGTAAACATGAGCATGTTATATGGGTTCTTAATTAACAGAGATCAGATTACAGCTTCACTTACAGGAGGTGGTGGGGATCTGGATCTTGAAGGAGATCTGCAAAAGTTCCAGAAACAACCGAGTTTAATATCCAAATGTTCCTCTTAATTACTCTGATCCAAGAGCCTTGATGCCAATTCCACGTCAGAGAATCAGTAAAAAACATAATCAATTAAAATGAATGCAAAATCAACAAATGCTTAGCGCCAAGAGACCAATCAGAAACCATCTTTGAAAAGATTAAGAAAAAAAATGCAAATCAAGACACGAGTGAACAAGATACCAATAAAGCCGACAAATTAGTTGCTCAGCATGCTTTATTTCCTACGTGGGATTTGGAGAAGCAATTTGCCATTAGTGCATACTCCATAACCATATGGCCCGTATTCAAAATCCAGTTTTTTTATTGCAATCCATATCCATGATCTTCTTGTCCACACATTCAGCACCAATGGACATTAGTGATGCTCGTTAAGGAGACAACACAATTGATTCCGAGACTAGCTTCTATTAAACATCATACCTTCACAACCAAAGTTGTAATAGGTATTGGTTAACATATCCCACCAAGATCCTAACATGCAATCCTTTGAAAGCTGTATATATCCATATCTAGAAAGGCAGAAACAAGACAGTTTCATCTCCAAATTTTCCAGGATGAAGAATCAATGAAGTTGAAAAAATCATTTTCTTCACACGCCCACTAACACCATTTTCTAACCAACCCAAAGTTTATTACAAGTTTCAAAAAACTTAAATTTTTTATTTTGCGGAATGGAAAATAATTGGTGAGGTAAGGGATCATGTTCTAAAAATGCCTGCTAACAAAAATTCATAGACCAGCCCACATGGGTAAAGCTGAGGGGGTAAACAATCTCAAAATTATATATTTAATCTACTAACCAAGATCCAGAAATAAGTTAACATTTCAAATCTTGGACAAAATACCTGTTCCTACCACTTAAATTAGAGAAACATTCTACACTACTCATACTAGAGTATAAAGTATAAACATCATGACAAGAATAACATAAAAGCAACATGGACAGATAGAACAAAACAGCAAACACCCAAGATAGACATCACGAGACATATAAAATAGGGGAAAGAAAAATCGTAACATGAGTGACACCTTTATGAAATACATAAGTAACCAACTCCCATGGCACTATGATGCATGATAAGTTGATGACAAGTTACATAGCAAAGAATTCATTACCCAAAGATAGTGAAACGCCAATGCCGTAGTATTAAGTCATATATAATTGAAAAATAAACAGAAAACCAAAAACATTAACCTAGGATGCGTACCGTGCTGATGGGCGTGGAGTAGCAGACTTTGAACGAGCTCGAGGAGAGGCAGACTTTGAACGAGATTTTGAGCGACGAGAAGACTTTGCTTTTGGAGATTTGCTGTTCGGGAATAAAAAAACGGCAGCATTAAGTTAAGAGTAGAATAGATGATAGAATTGCAAAAATTGTCCTTGTGGTTTGGCCAAATTGCACGTTTGGTCCGCGTGGTATCGAATTTGCAAAAATCGTCCATGTGGGAAACCTTGGGTTCCACTTTTAGTCATTTTTCAAACTGAAATGACTAAAATACCCTTGTCTTAATTATTTTTGACAAGGGTATTTTAGTCATTTTAGTTCGACAAAAGGACTAAAAGTGGAACCCAAGGTTTCCCACAAATATGATTTTTTGCAATTTCTATACCACGCGGACCAAACGTGCAATTTGGCCAAACCATAAGGACGATTTTTGCAATTCACTCAGAATAGAATGTGGCAACTTCTTGTTTTGAATAAACTAATCAAAGGAGTTTCCACAATAAGTTTAGATAAAAGTGTAATAAAACAGGATGTAACCTTCGGCTCCTGCTGCGACTACGGCTATAGCTCCTGCTACGGCTGCGGCTACGACTCCGGCTCCTAGAGCGACTTGAATCATACTCCTTTACCTGTAGGTAGTTCGCATGTAGATTTGTCAGATCGCATAAAATATAATTTTTGTGTATACAACAAAGAACAACTAAGCATTATAATTTAGTTCGAATCATACGCGTATTACTCCACGAGAGAAAGCATTTTTAAACTCTGAGTCATCCAATTTCCTTATCTGTGAGCAAAATTAGAACATTATATAATACCACAAGTATCCAGAAATAGGCTCTGTAACTTCATAAAAAAAGGTGAGAAGCAGAAAAAAAGAAAATTACCGCATATTTCATGTCATCATAGTTTGTGTAGTCAACAATCCCTGTGGTGCCTGCACAATACATTAATATCAACAAATCAGACTTTTTACTCAAGTAAAAATATCCAAATACTTTCCTCCAACACTCATGTTGCTAAAAAATTCTCAATCTGATTAAAATCTTACCGCCACCCTCCTTAAACACTTGAGAGAAACAAACGTCCCCAGCTCGACGCATGTGATCCTGGAAAACAAAAGTAAGGCGAAGAGTGCTTCAGCCAAAAAATCATGCATGGCTGCCCTAAAACACGGAATAGTAGAAGAAAAACCAAAATCACTTTAAAAAAAAAAAAAGAGGATGTGGCGTTAAAAAAGAAATGGGATATAACACAACAAAAACCTATCAAAATGTTCATATAAACCAGATACCCTTGATCCTTTTTTAATCAAATGCTACTAAAAGGTATGCATAACAAAGTGAAAATAGATATTCATTTCCAATCAGCATTAAGAACACTTGTTTCATTATAGAACACTAGCAGCTTTATTCAACTTGACTAATTGGTGGTGTAACAACTTTTTTGTTAAGAAACCATACAAGATTTTAGCAAGAAAATGGTAAAAACAAAGAATTCTGGTTCCAAAGATAACTGTTAGCAATCACCGAGTTAAAATTCAAAGTCCCTTACATAAAACTTAGCATTGAATATATCTTAATATCATTAAACATTCAAGGGACTTAATAAAATTGTGGAAAGAGCTTTAATGGGAATTACAGTTTATTATATAGTATACTTCCAATTTGTATTCCTCCCATCATTTTCAAAAACTTGTCTACTTCATTGGTCACATTATCGTACTCTTTGCGAGCTAAAAGGACCCCCCCCCAACAATGATCATACAATATAAAGTTGCTTTTAAATATTGGACCTAACACATTTAAACAATAAATGAGGAACTCATAAGTTTGAAGGAACTCGTGAGGTTCGGCAGGGCTAACCTCTGTGACAAAAGCACGAATATGATGAAGTCTATTTCTTATAAAAGCAGTATACTTCCGGTGTAGTGAAAGAAGTTCACCCATGGTAATACTACCAACAATTTGGTCGAATTTCTCAAGATGAGTTCTTGTTGCAGCATATATTTCAAAAGGGGTTACGGCTTCATATTTGTCCATTATACTCATAAAAGAATCCATATGAATTTTGCAACTCAAAACCAAACTTTGTGATTTTGTAATGCAAACTAATTTCAGACAAAATAACAAAATAAAACCTATAGCAAAAAGTGGGCCTTGTCTGAAATTAGGTTTTATTTTGTCTGAAATTAGTTTGCATTACAAAATCACAAAGTTTGGTTTTGAGTTACAAAATTCATATGGATTTTTTTATGAGTGCAATGGACAAATATGAAGCCGAAACCCCTTTTGAAATATATGCTGCAACAAGAACGCATCTTGAGAAATTCGACCAAATTGTTGGTAGTATTACCATCGGCGAACTCCTTTCACTACACCGTAAGTATACTGCTTTTATAACAAATGGACTTCATCATCATATTCGTGCTTTTATCACAGAGGTTAACCCTTCCGAACCTCAGGAGTTCCTTCAATTATGAGTTCCTCATTTATTGTTTAAATGTGTTAAGTCCAACATTTAAGAGCAACTTTATAATGTATGATCATTGGGGAGCCTATATTGGGTTCCTTTTAGCTCGCAAAGAGTACGATAATGCGACCAATGAAATAGACAAGTTTTTGGAAATGATAGGAGGAATACAAACTAGAAGTATACTTCCATCAAGTTATAAAAAGATTGCAACAAGTGAAGTTAGCATAAAATGGTGTTGATTACTAGCTAACATTGCAGTTTGTTGAGCTAATAGCATCAAGTACAAGGTTGAACAAAGGTGTACGGAGTGAGTGGAGTGGGGTATAAATTCAAGAGGATATTACAGAGTGGGGATATTACAGAGTGGGGATATTACAAACTACCAATATAAAAGTTTTAAAAGATACTAACCTTAAGGTCTTGCCATGAAGCAGAAGAGGGTAACCCAGTGACCAAAACTGCATCATAGAATTCAAATATACAGGATGAGAATTTCCTAATGAACAGGATAAAAAGGCAGTTTCAATCCAAAACTTTTACCTCTGTAATCAGATCGTCTTGATACTCCTCCGCCATGAGCACCCCGGCCACTGCCATGACTATTATGACGATCTGTAGAAGATGAGTTGCCGCGGCCACCGTGGGCAAGTTCAACCTGTTATAACAGGAAAAATCATTATGGTGACCGTCACTACCATTTTCACTTAACGAATAAATAGCATGTGTGACTTGTATGTGCGACTAACCCTTAATCTATGCCCATCAAAATCATAGCCATCACGACCCCTGATAGCATCTTCAGCATCGCGTGCCTCATCAAACTAAAGGAAGAACAACATACCAAATCATGAAAAAAGAAGGATATGCGTAAAATTGGTAGTGGTAATGTCATCAAAAGGAAACTCACCTCGACAAAAGCATAACCCGGAGGTCTTGGTGGGACTTTCAAATCGATGCGGGCTATTGGACCGTACTGCAAACACATACGAAAAATGTTTAATTCAGATAACATAACTCGTTCTCAAAGCATTAAAGTAATAATCAATCTTTTAACGGTCCTTGGTATTTATAAACCTTAGGCTTCATCGACGAATATCATTTTAGGGCACCATTGACAAAAAAAATTGAATCTTTATTTATATGCGATTGAAAACAAAATCAGTTTTTACTGTGAGCATCAATCTTGCATCATAATTTTACAAAAGTTGATAGTATTTTCAAGTTCCACCTTGTAAAACAAATCTTCCACTTCACGCTCGCGAATGTCTCCAGGAAGATTACCAACATACAACGTTCTGCTGGATCGACTCATTATTTCTGGTAAGAAAGCAATCACAACAAACTCAAAACCCGAAACAGTATAAAATCGAATA
Source organism: Tanacetum coccineum (assembly GCA_026074375.1). Classification (NCBI taxonomy): domain Eukaryota; kingdom Viridiplantae; phylum Streptophyta; class Magnoliopsida; order Asterales; family Asteraceae; genus Tanacetum; species Tanacetum coccineum. Next base: position 12,093 of record BQNB010003886.1, read on the forward strand.
GCAATAAGTAAAACAATAATGAAGGTTTTAATCGACATAATTCTTCACATTAACCTAACTTAACATATACATTAAGACAGGCTTAATTACATAACAAATTAAGACTATCTGCGCAATTAAACAATCGTTGATATAATATTTAGAAAGTTAATTCAATAATTTAATTTTAACTTAACCTAAACATGAAGATGAACACAAAACAACTGAACACTAAACCTGAAAAATGAAAAATTTTAATATATAACGAATAAATTCAAATAATTCGATATTTAACCTAACTTACTTAAACAACCTGTATAAATAAATAAATAAATAAATAAAATAAAAAGTTAACCGTATAAATAATGATTTGAAGGTTGATAGATTACTGTTTAAAATGTGGTAGATCCGGCCGCCAGAGTCGTTAGGGTTCAGTTTCAGCCTATAGGTTGTTACAAGAGTCAATTGTAAAATTGGTCTTTGTGGTTTTGCAAAATTACAGGTTTAGTCCATATCTTTCCTAAAGTGCACTTATTATTACTCTATAATACATTACTCATATATACATTTTTGACTCACATTTGACTTGGGCTCACAACATTTGACTTTGGCTCATATATACATTTCTCAAATGTTTGACTCACATTTGACTTGGGCTCACAACATTTGACTTGGGCTCATATATACATTTCTCAAATGTTTGACTCACATTTGACTTGGGCTCACAACATTTGACTTAGGCTCACAATTTGGCCCAACTTTTGACCCAAACTAAAAAACAAAAAATTACAACATGCTACAGTACCAATCAAAGTGGGCCAAAAATTAGCCCACAATCTGGCCCAACATCTAACCCAAAGTAAAAAAAAATTAAACATGAGACCCAACACATAAGCTCATATAAAAAAACTATTAAACGTGAGACAAAAAAAATTCAGAAAAAAAATAACCGCTAAAAAAAAAAATTAACAGCCCGAAACAACGCGCGGGACATAAGCTCGTATAAGGGAAAAACAAACTATTAAACATGATACCGAAAAAATAAACCCGCAACATAATTCCATAAAATTATACTAAAAAAACCCCGTATAAAAAAAATCTTTAAACATGAGGCCGAACACATATGTCAATATAAAAAAAATAAACTATTAAACATGAGACCGAAAAAATAAACCCGCACAAAAATAAAAAAACAATTACTGGCCCGCAACAACGTGTGAAAAAATAACGACCCGCAGCAACGCGCGGTAATCCTACTTGTTTCACAAATGGTCGGTGGCATTGTAGCAGCTACAGTGCTACAGTACCAGCCCAAAAACTAGCCCAAAATTTGGCCCAAACTAAAAAAAAAAATTACAAAACGGACCCTCAACTTTTAACTATTTACGACTTTTTTACATAAAATTTTAAAAAATAAAATAAAAAAGGCCCCTCAAGTTTTTTTTATTCGCAACTTTTTTTCATAAATTTTTTAAATAAAAAATATACGGACATAAATGCTTCTGAACCATGAATAAAATGAGACCAGTATTGATATTTACCAAACCGAAACTTGCACAACAACAATGCAAAAAACTTAACTCTCGCGGCAACGCCCGGGGTAATTACCCCCTCGTTATATATACTAAAGATGGAATAATACGATGTCGTTTTTGACATCTTTCATATTGGGCTCCATTTGGGCTGCTAGAGAAAAAAAGGCCTGGTCCAAAAAATAAGGAAAAAAACTACAAAATGAACTCTCAACTTTTAACTATTTACGATTTTTTTATATAATAAACTTTATTTATCAAATATATAACACATATCTACCGATTCATTCAGATAAAAAAATACCCGCAGAAAGATCTTCGAATTGCGAACAAAACGAGCCCAATATTGCAATGCTTCTGACATACGCACAATTTTATAGAAAATGCTAAAGTTTAATATAAATAACTTTTATCTATTTACGACTTTCTTATATAATAAACTTTATTTATCAAATATATAACACATATCTACCGATTCATTCAGATAAAAAAATATCCACACCCAATATTGCAATGCTTCTGTCATACGTACGATTTTATGAAAAAATGTTGAAGTTTAAAAATCTGTGTTGCATACAAGCCAGCCCTGTGTAGACATATTTCCACTCAATATTAATTCAAAATAGATTCGCAAAAAATTATGCTTCGCGGCAACGCGCGGGCTATGTAATCAAATCGCACAAAAATAAGCCTTGACGCAACGATGGATAGTCCAGCTCTTATGCAGTCAGAAACCACACTACGCTGAGCAAAAAAAATTAATGAGAAAAATAACGCCCCGCAGCAACGCGCGGGCAATCATGCTTGTTATTTTAACAAGTGTGCATTTTAAAATTACTTAAATACTTTTTTGAGTAAATTGCAAAAATCATCTCTAAGGTTTTGTCAAATTGCATGTTTCGTCCCAAATAGTTTGAAAGTGCATAGATAGTCCCAAAATCAAACTATTTTGCAAAAAATCGTCCTTGGAGCATGCAATTTGGCAAAACCTTAGGGACGAAACATGCAATTTAGCAAAAGTATTAGGGACGAAACATGCAATTTGGCAAAACCTTAGGGACTATCTATGCAATTTCAAACTATTTGAGACGAAACAGGCAATTTGGCAAAACCTTAGGGACGATTTTTGCAATTTACCCTACTTTTTTTTATTATCTTTCACTTTGGTCTTCATAAAGGTAATTTAGTCATTTAACTTTTATTGTGTTTTTAAGTATGAGTTAATGAATAAAAAGAAAGAAAGTGCAAAAAAAATACATCTAATTTGTGCTCTTAAGTAACATTTAAGAGGGGAAAAAAATTTGAAATGAAATGAAAAAGTAGTGTAATTTGTTGATTTTTAAAGTAAAATGTTTTTTTACCCAAATTCGGGCTGAAAATGTTTACTTACTTTTACTTTACTTTTCTTTACTAAAAAAACTTAAGAACACAATATTTTATCGCGCACTTGTAAATTGCAAATTTCTTACAGAAATGGAAGTGTATAATTTTTAAAAAATAAAAGCATAACGTCAATTTACTCTTGTTACATAGTTTAACAAACAAGTGTTGTGATTGTATGTGTGTGAGTGTATCTAGCTTACGGTGGAACGCTGACTGGATTTGAATCTAACGGTTTATATTTAGTTTGGATGTTTTGGGTTTGTGTGTTAAGTGGGCTAGCTTTTTGGCTTTATCTGTAAGGATCATTGTTAAAAAGTTGAAAGTAATTAGAAGTTTGTGTTTAAAGGATACGGTACAGTGGCTGATGGCTTCGCGCCGACGGTATCGTGGTTGGCGTCAGCAGCTCTCGCGCCGTGGCGACCAGCCCACGCCGTAGTATATTTTTTTTTCAAAAATTCGAACCTTACCAACGGTATGGGAGCCTATTTTTGACCGTTTTTTTCAAACCACGGGGACCATTCAAATAATTAAGGGCCCGTTTGGTATAGGTGAATGGGAATAGAGGAATGAGTTTGAATCCGATTAAAGCTGTTTGGTTAGTGGGCCCAGGTATCAGATACGGATATGAAACCTTAAAATTTTCCATACACCATACCAGTCAAGACAGCTTGGTTTCCACACATTATTTGCTTCCCTTTTCTTATCAGCAACCCAAAAGAACCCATTTTACGGTTTCTACCTTAACTCCCATTGTCATTGATTTTCATCAATATTGGTGTTGGTTTGCTTTAAATTCTCACAATCATAAGGTTTCTGCATCAACCTTACCGGCATTGTTGTCTTCCTGTTGTTGATCTTGTTACCAAGTTGTGAGATTTTGACATTTGATTTTGGTAGGGTCTTGACCTATGAATACAAAGTTCTACTTGCTTGTTTTTTGGCATCCAATTTTAGTCATACATGGTGACTTGTTACTTATTGAAATGATATTTTACAATTTGATTATATTGTTTATTGTAATTTAGAATTTTTTGCTTTATGATTAAAAGCTTGATCTTTTGTTTTTTTATATCATCCATCCATTTTACGTATATTGTTTTTTTTTGTCTTTTGAATATAGATGAACGAATATACCATTTTTAAGTGGAACTTTGAAGAAACCTAATCATCACACCAAAAGTGTTTATTCGGAATCATATCCAAACTCATACCGACTCTTATTCCACACTATATCTAAACCTTTACCGATAGTGATTCCGGACTGCAAACCAACACACCCAACTCTTTATATAATGAGGAATCATAGGTCAAATAAAATAATATTCTTTTACTATTTTATACATATCAATCGATTTAAATTGTCGGGCTCGAGTATCGAAAAATACTCAACCTTGCGAAACTTGTGATTTTTATCAAGCTTTTATCTTTATACACGTTACCCTTCTCCGAGAAGGTTTAAATCAACCGGAAACTCTTACCTTGTGTTCCTTTTTTGTGTGCTGACCCACCGTTTCATAATGATGGCGCCTAAAGCAATAAGCATCAGAAGATACAAGTAGCTTTGTTGAGTCTCCACTTAATGTTGATAAAGAAAGTGTTTTTCTTGTTGATAAAAAGAAAGAGTTCAGCAAATCTAAAAATCATGAAAAACCAGTTAAAAAGTCAGTTAGGTATGCTGAGATGTATAGATCACAAAGTCCTAGGGGGAATCAAAGAAATTGGAATAATCTTAAATCCCAACAGCTAGGTAGTGATTTTGTGATGTATAATAAAGCATGTTTTGTTTGTGGGAGTTTTGATCATATTCAAGCTCATTGTAAATACCATAAAAGGGAAAGGATGGTATATGGGAATAATTATAGCAGGGTGAACTACAACTATACTACCAACTTGCTCCGGGAGGAATAGCCTCTCATCATATTGCGGCAGGGACTTTAGGCATATTAGCGGGCCTATTTTATCTTAGCGTCCGCCCGCCTCAACGTCTATACAAAGGATTTCGTATGGGCAATATCGAAACTGTCCTTTTTAGTAGTATCGCTGCTGTCTTTTTTGCAGCTTTTGTTGTTGCCGGAACTATGTGGTATGGTTCAGCGACTACCCCCATCGAATTATTTGGGCCTACTCGTTATCAATGGGATCAAGGGTACTTTCAACAAGAAATATACCCTAATGCTCAAAGGAACATGGTTCCAAGAGCAGTTTAATGAAAACTGGCATAAAACCATTTAATATTGCTAGGACAGTTAATAATGCTCATCCTAAATCTATAGTTTTTAGTGATAAACCAATGTCACATTTTTTTAAAATCAACACAATCAACTGTAAGAAGGCCCTATCAATCAAAAACAGTATTATCTAACAAAAGGTTTACCCAAACAGTTAATACTGCTAGGCCAAAAGCAATTAATATTGCTAGGCCACATTCAGCAGTTGTTAATGCTGTTAGGTTTAATCAGGCAAATGCTGTTAAGGCCTCAGCATGTTAGGTTTGGAGACCTACCAAACTTGATAGTGCATCAATCACCTTGAAGAAACACAACTATATTGATGCACGAGGCAGATCCAAGTCAGTAATGGCTTGGGTCCCCAAATGAAACTAATTTCCTTATTTTTATGTGCAGGGCAAGCCACAACAGGATGATACATGATTTATTGACAGTGGATGCTCAATGCACATGACTGGGAACATAGCTTATCTCTCAGATTTCAAGAAATTTGATGGAGGTTATGTTACATTTGGGGGAGGAGCACATGGTGGATGAATTTCTGGTAAAGTGACACTTAAAACTGATAGCCTTGATTTTGAAGATGTATACTTTGTCAATGAGTTAAATTTCAACCTTTTAGTGTCTCACAGATGTGTGACAAAAAGAACTATGTCCTTTTTACTAACACTGAATGTCTTGTCTTATCTCCTAATTTTAAGTTGCCTGATGAAAGTCAGATACTTCTTAAAATTCCTAGAAATTACAACATGTACAGTTTTGATATGAAGAACATTGTTTCTAAAGATAGTTTAACTTGTCTTGTTGCAAAGGATACATCATATGAATCAATGCTCTGGCATAGGAGACTTGGTCATATTAATTTTAAGAACATAAATAAGCTTGTTAAGGATAATCTTATAAGAGGTTTGCCTACAAAATGTTTTGAAAATAACCAAACCTGTGTTGCTTGTCTTAAAGGGAAGCAACACGGAGCTTCTTGTAAGTCCAAGGTTCTGAATCTAATTACGAAGCCTTTGTTTATGCTTCATATGGATTTGTTTGGTCCAACCTTTGTGAGTAGTTTAATGCATAAGAAGTATTGCTTAGTAGTCATTGATGATTATAGCAGGTTTACTTGGGTTTTCTTTTTAACAACTAAGGATGAAACTAGTGAGATTCTCAAGAACTTTATCAAAGAAATAGAAAACCTAGTGGATAAGAAACTGAAAATAATCATGAGTGATAATGGAACAGAATTTAAGAATAAAGTTATGGATGATTTTTGCAGAGAAAAAGGTATTAAAAGGGAATACAGTGTAGCCAATACTCCTCAGCAAAATGGTGTGGCTGAGAGGAGGAATATGACACTAATTGAGGCTGCTAGAACCATGTTAGTTGACTCTAAGTTACCTACCACATTTTGGGCTGAAGCAGTTAGTACTGCTTGCTATGTACAGAATAGGGTCTTAGTAGTCAAGCCTCATAACAAGACACCTTATGAACTTTTTAGAGGTTTTAAACCAGCTCTAAGCTTTATGAGACCATTTGGATGTCATGTTACCATTCTTAATACTTTAGACAATTTAGGCAAGTTTGATGGCAAAAGTGATGAAGGTTTCTTTGTTGGATATTCCTTGAGTAGTAAAGCTTTTAGGGTATACAACACAAGAACCAGGAGGGTAGAAGAAAACTTGCATATTGGGTTTTTAGAGAATAAGCCTATGATAGAAGGGAATGGTCTAAAGTGGCTATTTGATATTGATTCTCTAACCCAATCTATGAATTATGTACCAGTAGCTGCAGGTACAATCTCAAATGAATCTGCAGGTACACAAGGAGAACTTAATGCAGGTACATCTACTCAGAAAGAAGAAATCAGTCAAGATTGCATTGTGATGCCAATTTGGAAAGATGCTTCATACTTTGATTCACCTTCCAAAGATGTTGGTAATGGTGAACCAAAATCTGCTACTGATGATCAAAAGCAGGTTGAAGATGGTCCACATAATGAGAGTGATGAAAAAGATAAGTCTGAAGATGATAGCAGTCCTAAGGAAGTTAATGCTGCTGGACAACATGTTAATACTGCCAGTCCTGAAGTTAATACTGGTCGTTTTAAACTTAATACTGTTGATCCATCAGTGAATACTGCTAGTTCATATGAACTAGATAGCCCTAAAGACATGTTCAAATTGGCACTTGAGACCACTTATGTTGAGTTCTTCAGTGATGAAGATGAACCAGAAGTTGATTTGGGGACATCACTTAATTCTATATACGTTTCAACACTCACCAATACAGAATCCATTAAAGATTCGCCCACACTTAAAATGTGGTGGTGATGTGAAGTCCACTACTCAGAAAAGAAGAATGACAAAATCTACTTCTGAACAAGGATTTCTCAGTGATGTATATGAACAGAAAACACATGATACCATGAATACTTGTTTATATGCTTGTTTCTTATCACAGATTAAACCCACAAGCATTGCTATAGCTCTATCTGATTCATCTTAGGTGGAAGCAATACAGGAAGAACTACTGCAATTCAAGCTCCAACAGGTTTAGAAACTTGTAGATTTGCCTAATGGGAAGAGGGTCATTGGAACAAAATGGGTCTTTAGAAATAAGAAATATGAAAGAGGGATTGTGATTAGGAATAAAGCAAGGTTGGTTGCACAGGGTCATAGATAAGAAGAAGGTATAGATTATGAAGAAGTTTTTGCTCCTGTGGCAAGAGTTGAGGCAATAAGATTGTTTTTAGCCTATGCTTCTTTTATGGGTTTTCTGGTATATCAAATGGATGTGAAGAGTGCATTCTTATATGGAACCATTAAGGAAGAGGTTTATGTTACTCAACCACCAAGATTTAAAGATCCTGACCATCCAGACAAAGTTTACAAGGTGGTCAAGGCACTTTATGGGTTATATCAAGCTCCAAAAGCATGGTATGAAACCTTGGCTAACTATCTGTTAGGAAATAGGTTTAAAAGAGGGAAGATAGATCAAACATTATTTATCAAGAAGCAAAAAAAGGAGATATTTTGCTTATACATGTTTATGTTGATGACATTATCTTTGGCTCTACAAACAAAGAGCTGTGTACTGCATTTGAGAAGCTTATGAAGGATAAGTTTCAGATGAGTTCTATAGGAGAACTTACTTTCTTTTTAGGATTACAGGTAACACAAAAGGAAGATGGAATATTTATCAGTCAGGATAAACCGGTGTAGCTGGATTTGAAGAACATTCAACTACCATGATGTGAAGTTGCTTTTACTCTAGTTGATTTGGAAAAGCCTTTTAGTCAAAGATGGAGTACGGATGATGTTGATTGTACATCGCTATAGATCTTATGATGGGTCTTGATGTATCAACAACATCTAGGCCATATATTATGTTTCAGTATATGCCTGTGCTCAGATTCCAAGTTACACCAAAGACATCCCATCTCTTAGCAATCAAGCGAATCTTTTCTATTATCTAAAGGTCCACCAAACATTAGGCCTTTGGTATTCTAGGGATTCTACATTTGAATTAGTCGCTTATACTGATAGTGACTATGCTGGAGCAACTCAACATAGGAAGTCTACAATTGGAGGTTGTCAGTTTTTGGGAAATAGGTTGATATCATGGCAGTGTAAGAAGCAAACTGTGGTTGCCACCTCTACAACTGAAGCTGAATATGTGGCTGCTGCTAGTTGCTGTGGACAAGTACTCTGGATTCAAAATTAATTACTGGATTATGGGTATAATTTCATGAATAATGTCATTAATATTGACAATAACATCACTATTTACATTATTGAAAATCCTGTTAAACATTCTAAAACAAAACATATAGAGATTAGGCATCATTTTATAAGAGATTGCAATGCTAAAAAGTTAATACAAATGGTTAAAATTCATACTGATCATAATGTTGCAGATCTTCTTACAAAAGGTTTTGATGCTGGAAGGTTTCAGTACTTGGTCTCAAGTATTGGAATGCTTAATCCTTAATGTCTACATCTCTTTATGTCTTTGTAAAAGTTTTGTAAAGGATTAGTACTGTTAGTCTTGTCAATTAGTACTGCTAAGTATAATTAGTACTGCTAGTTATACTTAAGACTGCTTGTTAAAACTGTTAGTCATACTTAATATTGTCAAGAAGAAAATACTTTGGATTGTGTATTTTTGGCTATGGACTAACACCTGCAGGATAATCAAATTGCATGCCTGAAGTTAAATGCTTCACCTCTAAAGTATTGTTTGAGGGGAGGCTACTTATGTCAAGCATGGATGGAAGGACATGTAATATCAAAAGTGTGTTAAAAAGAAAAAAAAAACATCTAGGCATGTCAAAAGAGGTCGGGACACCAAGATACCTCAGTCTAGTGGTCCCCCTGTAAAGGTTGGTGATGAGGCTGTCCATAAGGAGTTGGGTGACATAATGGAAAGGGCTGCCACTACTGCTTCTAGCTTAGAAGCAGAGCAGGACAGTGGTAACATCAATAGGACCCAATCCATGGCAACACTTAATGAGCCAAGTCCTTAGGGAACTGGTTTAGGTAGTGGTCCCAGGTGCCAAGATACCATATTGGGGGTGTAGATGCTCAAACTAGGTTTGAGACTACATCTAAATAGTCCAATGATCCAACTACATCTAAATAGTCTAATGATCCACCTCTCTCAAGAGTTAACACACTTGGAAGTGGGGAGGACAGTATGAAACTTATGGAATTGATGGCACATTGTACAAAACTGTCTGAATTGGTGAGAAAAAGAAAAGAGAGATATAGTGAGATGAAAAATAGATAGAGAGTTGTGTGATAAAAACAGAAAGAGTGAATTAGTGAGCAAAAAGAATTGAGAGATAATGTGAGCATAAAAACAGAAAGAGAGATTGTGAGTGCCAAGATTTGGTGATGGAAATGATTTTTGGATGAAATTGAGGTTAAAACTGCTATCTCAAAGTTAGTACTGCTGGGCATTACTTAGTACTGATGAACATGTTTTAGTACTGCTGGGCTTAAAGTTAGTACTGTTAGGCTAAAATTAGTACTGCTGGATGACCGTTAGTACTGTTTGCGCCATAACATAATTTCCTTCACTAATTCTAGCCGTTGAGATATTTCCGCCAACTATCTAGCCTATAGGGTTTGACTAATTGTAGAATTCATGATCTTTCTATAAATTAGTAAGATTTCTTCAAGATAAGAACAAAATTCTTTCAGTCGGTCAAATCACAACCCTAAGTGCTCTCTATATTATCTCAATTAACTTTGCCAAGCTTACATACTCTCATCCACGACCTCATCCCAGAACTTTAATCGTATTTTTCTCTCATCAAATGGCAAATTTGGAGTTTTGCGACAAACACAACATGGTGGCCTACTTACAGAAGCCAGAGGGAAGTGAAGCCTTTCATCAAATTATGGATTTTCTAAATGCTAGTCATATCAAGTATGCCCTTATTGAGAATCCCAAGATATATGTTTCCTTAATCCAACAGTTTTGGGGTACAACTACTGCTAGAACAACTGATGATGGAGAAGTGGAAATAACTGCTTCCATTGATGGACAAGTCAAGACTATCACTGAAGCATCTCTAAGAAGACACCTCAAGTTGGAAGACTCTGATGGTATTACTTCTTTACCAAATACAGAGATTTTTGAGCAACTTGCTCTTATGGGGTATGTGTCTGATTCTGCTAGACTTACTTTTCAAAAGGGACACTTTTCTCCTCAGTGGAGGTTTTTCATTCATACAATCCTTCACTGTTTAAGTCCAAAGACAACAGTTTGGGAGCAATTTAGTAGCAATATAGCAACTGCTATAATTTGCTTGGCCACAAACAGGACTTTCAATTTTTCAAAAATGATCTTTGATGCTATGGTGAAGAATTTGGATAGCACACATAAGTTTTTAATGTATCCAAGATTTCTTCAAATCTGTTTAAACAAACAAAAGAGACTTCTTCAACCTCACACCAGAACTTATCCTACTCCTACCCTTACAAAAAAACTATTTCGCAACACGAAAAGGGTTTCCAAGGGTTATTTTGGGGTAGACTTTCCTCTATTTCCTACAATGATCACTACACCTGAGTCATCTCCTTCCAGAATAACATCTTCACCATCCTTATCACCCCAAACACATCAATCATCACCACTTAAGGATATAACCAAACAGGCAGCTGAGATTCCTCAGTCTTAGTTTCCTACTCAAACCCAAGTAGAAGATGAGGCTACATTTACAAGTGTGGATGTTGATGCTGGAGGGGTTGCTACTATTGACATTGGCTTAGATGCAGGTCAGGGCAGTGGTACCATACATAAGACCCCTACCAGGCCCTATGATTCACCTCTCCCAAGAGTTCACACACTTGGAAGTGATGAGGGCAGTCTGTAATAAAATGAATTGATGGATTTGGTTACCAAGTTGACAGATAGAGTTGAAGTTTTAGAGAATGACATGCAGCAGACAAAACAGGTTTATAGTTCTGCTCTTACAAAGCTCATATTCAGAGTGAAAAAGTTAGAGAAGAAAGTCAAAACACACAAAGCTATGAGAAGGGCCAGGATAGTTATTTCAGAGGATAAAGATGCTGAAGAGGATTCTTCCAAACAGGGGAGGAAGATCTCTGACATTGATAAAGATCCCACAATCTCATTGGTACATCCTGAGCAAGACATGGAATATGATTTTGATGTTAGTACTACTGCTAGTGTACCTGTTACCATTGCTAGTGCTTTTATTAGTACTGCTAGTGTCACTCCTGAAGTTAGTACTGCTGCTGCAAATTTAGTATACATCAGAAGGAGTGCTGAAAAAAGAAAAGATAAATGAAAAGCTATTATGAAAGATGATGAATCTGTTCAGAAGAAGTCAAAGAAGCAACTAGAGCAAGAAAGACTTAGGCATGAAGAAGCTATTAGATTGCAAGAACAGATTAATAAAGAAGAAAACCAAAGGATTGCTAGGGATGCAGAAATAGCTAAACAGTTGCAAGAAGAATTTAATAGAGTAAGACAAGAACAAGAAGTTGTAGTTGAAGCTGATCAAGCTCATGATATTGATTGGAGTGATCCTGTTGTGTTAAGATATCATGCACTTCAAAATAGATCTTTCTATGTAGCTGAAGTAAGGAAGAACATGTGCATGTATTTGAAAAATCAGGAAGGATACAAGCTAAGTCATTTTAAAGGAATGAGCTATGAAGATATTAGACCTATATTTGAAAGAGTATGGGATCAAAATAATGCTTTTGTTCCTAAGGATTCCGAGATTGAAAAGGAAGTGATGAAGAGATCTGTATTTAATTTTCAACAAAAGTCTAGTAAAAAGAGATCAAGAGAAGATACTGATGAAGACAATGCCAAGAAACAGAAACTAGAGGATGATACTGAGAAGAAAGAGCTTAGAGATAGTATGGATGTAGTTCCAAAGGATGATATTGTTATTGATGTTGAGTCTCTTGCTACTAAATACCCAATAGTTGACTGGAAGACACATGTTTTAACAGAAAATATGATGTATTATCAAATCACCAGAGCAGATGGAAGTTCTAAAAACTAAAAAATATTCAGTGAAATGCTTGATGATTTTGATAGGCAAGATGTCCTGGATCTACATAGACTGGTACAAGAAAGGTATGATACAACAAGTCCAAAAGGATATGACTTGTTACTTTGGGGAGATCTAAAGATTTTATTTGAGCCTAATGAAGAAGATGAAATATGGAAGAATCAACAAGACTACAACTTGATAAGCTGGAGATTATTTGACACATGTGGAATTCATATGTTGTTGATCCATACCGGAATTACTATTCACATGATGATAGAAAAATAAATATCCTTTTACTCAAGAAATGCTTTCAAGGATGTTAAGTAGAAGACTAGAGGTTGATCAAGAAAGTGAAATGGCATTTGAACTTCTCAGGTTTATAAGGTCTCAACTTCATCAGTAGAGATAATGTGTTTGGAAGCATCCTCAGCAGAAGTAGACTTGAAGATTTGATTCAGAAGAAACTTTAGATTTAAAGGTAAATCATAAGTTTAGGGGGGGTTGTTGGGAATAAATCTTCACATGTTAGTACTTCTAGTTCAAGAGATTAATAATGCTCAGATTATAACTAACAGTATTAACTGAGTTAATACTGCTAGTACAGGTTTAGTACTGCTAGTGTTAATTTGTACTGGCAAAGAAACTTAATACTGTTGAAGACTTAAGACTACCAGAAGAAGTTAAAGACTGCATGAAGATAAAGACATGTGAAGAAGAGATAAAGTCGTGTTAAAAGATATGTATTAGTTATCTTGTGTATATTCTAAATATTTAGAAAGATATGCATATAAGCTTAATGTTTTAGAAAATTCATAGTTATCTTGTAAATGACTTCTTGGTATATAAAAGGAGATCCTAGGTTATGGTTTAGATACACATCAATCAGTCTTTCTTTGTAGCTTCAAGGTTGTAAACCCTAGTACTAGACAGAGTACTCGTATTATTCATCATAATAATATTGAAGCTTTTTGGTTATATTCATTGTTCATTCATTCTACTGCATCACAGTTTACTATTACATTCATATTCTTCTAAGTACTAAAGAGTAGATTCCGCATACTCTTAGTATCAACAAAGTTTCTAGCATAGTTGTCTTGAATCTATTCAATACAACTAACCCTTTTACAAGGTTTGCAAGATCTAGTTGGGATCAACAAGTGGTATCAGAGCCTTGTGTTCTGAAACTTTGATCTAGAAGTTATGGAATTTGAATCTGCACAGAGTAATACTACTGCTAAGCTACCCATACTCAAACTAGGTGAGTATGAGATGTGGGTAATAAGAATCAAGCAGTACTTCCAGGTACAAGACTATGCTCTATGGGAGGTCATAGAGAATGGTAACTCATGGGTATCTGTACCACAAACAGCATAAGAGAATGGTACTTCGATCTCGGTTTGGTTTAAGATTCACTTAAATTATGAAAAAGGCTCGTTTTTGGAGATTTATTGAAGATGTGATTACGAAGATAGTTAAATATTGCTTATTTGATGTTGTAGTTGAGTTCCATAGTTCGTGTTCTTATCATATCTTAAAGTGGGTGTTACACTTTAAAGATAACTTGTTCGTGCGTTCAGGTTGTGACGCAGAATTGACAAATCTAGCAAAGGTGGTTGATTTTTCTTATGGTGCTCAATGCTCACATTTGCTATCACTTTGGTTTGGTGTCTCATAGAAGATGAGGATTATTGTCAAGAGATTGCGGTCTCCTTATACATCGGTTTTGGGTATACGTTCGGAGTCACGTGGATAGTACAAGACATAAGACACAAGTTTGGGTTGTTCTACTTCTTCATCAAATTCGTTATACTTAGTTTTCTTCATCAGTAATCATTACATAGAGCCTACAAAATTAAAGATTCAAGAAATAGTTAAACAACATGGGTTTCTTAAGGGAAGCTTATTGATTAAATGTTTTAACCATCTACATAACCACTTAAGGGAAAGTGTAATCGTTACTACTACTAGTTTATTTATTACTACTCTGCTAGTTTTGGTTTTACTACTGTCAAAAGAGTCATTTTATTCATGTATTGTGCATCATGGCGATTATTTTGAGTATTGGAAGGCTGGATTAGTAGTTGTGGTATATGGTTGGTAGCTGTTATGATCTAAGTTGCATATCTACAGAAGACCCCTTTAATGATTACAAAAGGGGAAGAAGATACAGGTTTTATTGATTTTGGCAGCTTTATTAGATTGGTGACATGAATACAAAGGAAGCTTGAAGTTTTGCCCTTCATTTCAGGTGGAGAATGTACATATCTCAACTTCAGGGAACTTAGGCGTTATGATTAACTTCATAACAACACGATTTTGTTTGTTTTATCATCATCAAATAGGGGAAGATTGTTGGGATTCTTGATTTGATGAGACAAAATGAATAAAAGAATGAAACAAAAGGATCAAAGTCGTCATTATAAAACTCTACAAGCTGGTGGAGAAATATGAAGATTTGGTCAAATTTCTAACAGATAATTAGGGAAACATACTATGTGGTTTAATGTAATGTTAAAATGGGTTTCCTATCTATTATTAAAGGTCCTTTTAAGCCTTAATATCCCTCTTGTTGGATCCCGATTAACATATACACTTCAAAACATATAACAAATCGAAGAAGAAATGAAGGTTTTAGAGAGAGAAACAAGAGAGAGGTTAGAGAGAAAGAAAGATATTATTAGAAAGAATATTTTAGAAATGAAAGAGTTAGATATCTTTTCCAAGTGGAAAAGATATATATATACCCCGTCACGTTTAATTAAACGTGTGGGTTAAATAACTCGGATCGGGCTTGGGACTTGCTTGGGATTAAACACGAAACATATACAATATTAGATTAACTAACGAGCCCGATTTCCTATACTATTCTATTACAACGTTAACTGATTGAACGACCGAGACTAATACACGTAATGAACGAACTTCATGTTCGGCTCAATATTTTGAGGCTAACAATCTCCCCCGAAGTGAGTTCATTTATGACACTCCTTCATGAGATCAATGAGATTGCTTTTGTCGTTAAGCTCATGTGTTCTTGGTCTTTCTTTTTGTCTTCGTTGTATGCTTGTTCCTTCATGCTTTGCAATCTTGACATTGAGCCTTTTTCATTGTCTTTATCGACTTTTGTCTTTTAGTTGAGATCTTTAAATCTTATTCCTTGCTTGTTTTGTTGTCTTTGCTATCTTGCGATCTTATGTTTTGACCAACGTGCTCATACTATGCATCATCTTGAAAGCTTCAAATCAGAGTTTGCTGAAGTCTTTGTCTTTAAATCTTGAGCTTTCATGATGATTGTCTTTGTAGGAAGAGCATGAACATGTGGTAATGAATCGAATTTTGGTTGATTGGATATCTGTCACCACCGTTTTAACTCCTCAGGTTTATGTTAGTTATAATCAAGGAAAAATTGATTCGAAAATCAATCGACGTAATACATAAAAAGCATTTTGAACACATCCGAGATTTTTTAATCTTTATATCAAAATTCCATCAACCGTCAATTCATTTACTGGACCCCAAAAGATATCCAGTTGTCACAAGATTGCTTCATATAGAATACTCGCAATCCACCTACCGAGAGCTTGTTTGAGGTTGACTCAAGCAGGATTTCCATCTTCATTATGAATACTAAAAGTATCACTCAGATGTTCTGGCAATATCACAAGGATATTGCGTAGGACTCTTGTTAACAGCTTGTGAACTTGATGATGTTCAACAAGTGTTTGAAATGGAATGTGTCCTGACGAGATTTAGATTGATCTCTTGGCTTTAGACTCGATTAGTGCGTTTTGGTTTTAGTACTCGGAGGCTGGGAGCAGATTGCCGGCCCAAGTAAGTGAGTATTGCCTATTCAATATCAACAATCTCGGATTGATATGTCAATAGATAACGTGTGAATCTCCGTGACAAATAAGACAAGTTTCTTTTAAGAGAAACTCGAATGGCTGGGAAGGGTTGTGCATTGCATCACTGGGTCCATGATGTCCGTTTTCAATGTCAAGTAATCAACTTGTGATTCTGACTAGTGGTAGGGCAATGTATGACCCTGGTTTCTGCCTTAAGTTTGTGGTGGGGGAGGCATCTTTTGTTTACAACCTTTAAATTCAAACATTCTCATTTTTCATTCTTTCAACGCCTTCAATGCTTAACCAGGACGTCATTACTAACACCATTGTGTGATTGTTCCAGTGTTAGCTCAATCTTAGTCGACATTCTTCCCTTATATACATTCATCTCCAATCATACCTAAGGACTGCATTTTCTAACATTTTGGATTAATCCATGGGTAATCCTCACGTTCTGGTAGATCATAGAATGATTCCTAACCTAACCACCTTATGACTCAGATTGTCGTGGAAATTAAGATGTTGTTGTGGTATAAGACAAACCATAAAACCTTTTCGTAACTTTTCAGCAACTATTGAGTCGATTAGATCATTTTTTTAATTAAATTTTCTCCCCTTATTTTAAATAATAAACACTTAGTTTTTGAAATACCTTGTGATTAAAATTAGTCTTGAAAAATCCGTTGGGAAAACTATTAAAACGTAGCATGAATGATTTGGAACTTGGTGATAATGTTTTGAATACATAAGAATTGTCATGATGATGTATCCAAAATCATTAAGGCTTTGTTTTTCAAAAAAACTCCCCCTCAAACATTGACTCATTTTAAAAAAATGACACCAATTGTAAAATAATTGTCTTGTAAAACTTCATGAGGGAATGGAGTGTTGAGAATGCAATTTTTGAAAGTTTTATGAATTATCATTTATAAATTCTTGAAAAAAAAGTTAATGTTCAACTTTTTGAAAAACCAATTGCAGAGGACTTCTCATCTTAACGCTAAGGGTAAGCGCACTGATACGTACTACTATCCATTTTCTTTAGCCTTAAAACAATTAATTTCTGTAAAGAGCAGCTCAAGACCAAGAAACATTAATTTTTCCTCGTTGTGAGATAAGTTATAAACCCTTCCATTATTTGAAGTCCGGGTTATAAGACTGATATTGCCCATAACCATTTAGAAAAATTAAATTACATGTTTTGAAACTATTTGCAACTCTCCGCTTTGAACTTCATTTACACACCGTGTCAATGTTAATCGACATTTCAAGCACGTAAATATTATCGAAATTCAAAGAACATTCAGAAGAATCTTTTTGGAAATTTTGTGTTTTTATGATTTTGTATTTATTACCTGTTGACCTCTCTCAGCATTAACTTATGATGGTGTGAATAGTAATTCCAACTCTTGTCCTTTATGTAGCTGCTCTTGACTGCTTAAGGAACAACTTGACGGTTCATTGTTGTGGTTGTGAATTCTGAGTTCTGAACGGTTATGAGCAGAAGTCATTGACACTGAAGACCGAGGCTTGAACTGCTATGTTCAAACGTCATTAGAACATTGAGGAACGGGGCCTGAAGTGTTATTTTCAGCAGACACCATTTGATGAAGAACGAGGCCTGAACTTGATGTGACAACTCATTGATGTAGCTCATCTTTTGTGAAACCATGCTGGTAGTGGTTTCTTAGACATCAACATTTTCAGCAACCACACTCTGAGATTTTCCTTTTTTTCATTGTATAGGGCATCTCATTTAAGTCAAATTCTTTGTTTCTTTTTGACATGTGTGAATGATGTACTGCACTTAAGACCCCGAATTTGTTAGAATGCATGAATATGAGGGATATCTACTATTGAACCATGCGTGGGTTCACTGTCAACCTTGCCCGTGCAAGAGTTGAATAACTTTCCTGTGGGAACCCACCTAAGATGAACATTACTAAAGATTCTACCCGTTGGTTTCCATTTAAGACTAGGTCTAGAAGGTGTCATTTGTGTCCATTTGTATTCTGATGGACATTTCTTTTCTATCCACCATTTTTTGGGGGTGTGGCATGGTTATTGGCCCCAGCCTTATTTGTATTCTTATTACAACTACCTTATAGTAACCTTTTGGGTTTCTAAATAGTGGTATCTGATGCAACATTTTCTTATGGGGTTTGCAAACATATTTGTTCGTTTTTTCTCTTTGGTTTCTAGCACTAATAGGCACTACATTAGGCTTCTTAGTTCTAGCATTCACATCATTCAAATATTTAGAAACACAAGCATCATGATTTGAATTAAACACACATTTTCCACAATCAGCACAAACAGCATTCACATTTGAAGTTCTAGAATTTGAATTGTCATTGTACGCAGTTACAGATTTTGTTTTCTTAGAAATACTAGAAATCCTATGGTGGTCTTCTACTTCCTTCTTTGTAAACTTCACTTGACTATTGTTTGTCACGACCTTATCTTTAACTTTATAGCTCTTAAGCGGTGGTCTGCTAACACTAGTAGAGTGATTTACTCCTGTAGATGTAGACACATAAGGATTAGTATTCCTAGAAGCATGAGGTAACTAAGGTTCTCTGTTTTGTGTTGTGCTAGTGGCAATTCTATACATTCCTGGTGTAAGCGTATTCGTATGTATTTCCGGCTGATTTCTAATCTGAGGCAAATTTTTGTTGAGTGACTTTGTTTAGATGAACCATCCGACACATTAGTTTTTATTAACCGAGACTGTTTCGTTTGAAAACTACTCATTTCAGGAGAATTTGAAAAAGGAGTCGGTTTTCCTAAAACTGATGGTTTTGGGATCCGTTGAGCATTTGGTTGTCTAACAACAGATGGTTTATCAAACTGAGTTTCCACATACTTTCCTTTGCATTTCTCAATGAGTTTCTTTAACTCACCTTTTTTAATTTTTTGCTCATGTTCTTGTCTTACATTTGAGCTTTCAAATCATGTATTTATGGATATTGTTCATGTTCTTTGTCGAATACATTTTGATTTGTTTTTCTTTGCAAACTGGGTTATTTTTCATTATTCTTTACATTGATTGTAAACAAAGTTCAAGAGAAATCGAGTGTTTTTTTCAAGTTAGAAAAAACTTTTTTAACAAATTATTATGAACTTCTTTGTTAACAGATTCAGGAATGTGTTTCGAAAGCTTTTATGCAAGACATTCACATCGTGACCATATGAAGTATAAGCAATGTAACCAGTATGAGCATTTAAATCAGACCGAGAATGCAAATATGAACATATAACATCTTTAGACACACACTCTATAAGAAATAGATCATATATGTATTGAAAAAATCAGCCTTTTCAATTAAGTTCGTCAATCTCTTTTTCAAGGGATTCAACGTAACTCAAATTCTTCATGCATTTCTGTTTTTTTTAGTTCATAACAAAACAATAACTGTCATTTATAGTTTGATTTGAAAAAGCATCAATAAAATGAATTTTATCAAAACTTCCATATCATGAGCAGAATTGGGTTAGCGAAAGAACTCCTAATAGAATTTAACCAACTTTTTCACAAATCGTTCTAAAATGATTAAAAGTTGTTTGTCATTTCGTTGTAAACTTGTTTACTTTAACTAATGATTCGATACGGGTAGAAAGGCAACAGTTTTAGCAATGTTTGGCTTTGTCCTAAAAACGTTTTTCATCTACATTGTTCTTCCTAACTCTTTAGCGCTTCCAACTGATCAAAGATAGGTTTTGGGGATGGTGGGTTTTGAAAATTTTCATAAAGAACTGTTTTGATATGTGTAATCAAATGGTTTCACTATGTCTTTAATTCAATTTTTGATCTACTCTCCTTTCAGAGTCACTGTCTCTTCCCCATTGGGGCAAAATCTGTTCGCATGATCTGAAGTATCATATGGGATCTCATACAAACATGGTTTTTCAGATTGAGCTTTTTTGAGGTACTTAGGATTAGCAAAGGTTGATCTACCATTATATGTTGCGCATTTGGGTGCTAACATATGAATGGTCTGAATTGATTGATTGCGTTTATAAAGAATTTCATTCAAAAACTTAATTTGTTTGTCCATTTCAATCATTTTGTCAATATCTCTTCCTTCCTTAACCTTTAAATCCGAAATGACCTTACTTTTCTCTTTGAGTTGACCTTCAAATTGTGACTTAGTTAAAAGACACTTTTACTACCTCATCGTGTTTTCTGAATTGCAACTAAAGTTTCATAGGCTTTAGTTTTTTAAACCCTTATGTCAATGTCTTTACAGCTTAATAGTCTTAGAGTTCATTTAGCTTGTTTAAAGTATTTTCATAATCAATTCGTCCGGTCATTAAAAGGCTTTTGTACTTCTCAACTCAGTCTGTTTGTTTTCTGAAGTGCAATCAGATAACTATCCCTGACACTAGTAGCCTCCCCCAGAGCCCTAGGGGGGGGGGGGGGGGGCGTGGGGGGGGGGGTGGAGCTCGGGAGGGGGGGAGTATGGGGCGGAGGACGGGGGTTAGTTAATGGGAACTTTTCCAATTCTTGAGTCAATGATGCGTTTGCTTTCTTTAATTGCTTAAAAATCCATTTTGTTTCCTTCAGTATCAAAGTTTAATTGCAATTAAATTTAGTCAAGCGCGGCACACTCATCAAACCATTCTGTAAGCATTTTGGTCCAACCTATTTATCATTATTACTTATATTGATGGTCAAGGATGACAGTATGCTATCATCCTTCTCAAAACATATGTGTACATTAATTGATCAGTTGCTCAGAATGTCGTCTTTCATTTGCAAACATATTATTTTCATCAGGGTTTTGTACCTTTTCCATTGGTTGATCATAGAAATGGATTCTTCAGTAAGACCCTCCTGAATCTAATCTTATGCCAATGAAACTGTAATGTGCTTCTAAGTCCTGTTCATACAATCTCTTCATCTGTGTCCTCTGAGCCCAATCAACTTGCTCTACTTGCAGTGTAATCGCCTGCTCAAGCTTGTTTGCCACATCATCATCTTTCTTGTGATACGTGTATCATTTAAACACCACTTGGCTTCCTGCATTCCTTTGCATAGTGGCCAAATCCCTTGCAGTTAAAGCACTGTATCCATTCTGTTGCACTACCTGACTGCCTACAATTTCCCTATCCCCAGCAACTGTCATTTTCCTTTGATTCCCAAACTACCCTGACTGATTGTCGTTGTTATACCTTGGTGTGGTATCTTCAGTCTTGTTCTTGGAATTTGAAGAAGTTTGAAGGTTGTTGTTGGTAGGTTTGTAGAGCTTCTTGAAATACTTTGCAAGGAGTGCCAAATTCTTTTGCATATCCTTATCTCTCTGAGCTTGTTTAGGATCACTGTCTTCCTCAAAAACTGACTCAGATTGAGGTGTGACTGGTTTGGTGATCTCTTTGCCTTTGTGTCTGGTAGATGCACTTGGTCTTGTGGAAGAAGATTGCTTTGATGCTTGTGGATTTGATCTTTGAGATTTTGGTGCTTGATTGTAAAGATCTGAATATGGTTGAGGCATGCAACACAAGTGTTTAATGGATTTGCACTCTTGGCTAATCTCTCAGAACGGATATCGTTAACTTTATTTTGATACTGCTTCAGAATGTCAAACAGTTTGTGATATGAGATGGTGTCTATTTCCTTTGATTGCTTGACGACCGTCACAAATCTTGACCATTTTGGTTGAAGTTGTTGAAGAAATTGAACATTCACTTGCATTGTTGTTACTTGCAAGTTGTTCCTTGTTAACTCATTCATGAGTTTGTAAAACCATGAGTAATACGACTCCATGGATTCTCCATCTCGAGAAGTAAACTTCCTAAATTCCCAGAACAGATTGGTCTTAACATCTTGTACGTTTAATGATTCACCCTGTTGTAGCCTTTCAATGGCTATCCACAATCTCATTTAGCTTTGTTTGCATTGCATGCAACAGTTTAGAGTAATTCATCTCCAAATACCAGTTAAAAGCAAGGAAAATAGCTTCTTTTCAGCTTGAAAAATACCGTTTTGTTCTCATGGCAAGACATTTGTTACTGCTCTCAGCTTCGTCATGTTATGTACTATCTGGAGAATTTATTACTGTTGCAGCAACAGCTTCTATTACTACAACCTTGTTATGCATTTATGGACCCCAAAAATAGCAATTTCCTCAAATATTCAACATTTCCTTTAGTGTCAATGTATCGTAGAAAACGTTATCTCCATTGTGAATATCTTCCTGGTCCAAGCATTGGTGGACGATCTTTTAAACCAGTTGCCATGATATTGTTGTGCATTTGACTATCTATTGAGGATTTTATCGACTGGAGTAGACATGATGAATGAATGGTTATGAATTATAAGAAAAGTTTTTGGATTCTTTAAGTGATATATGTGATTGAAAGTTGTGGTCTTTTAATGCAATTCACGTTCACCGACAAAGATTTTAGCACCTCTATGATTAAAACCGATAAAGAGTTTAACGGGATTTTACAAAATCAATAAAAAACCGTGAGTGAGTAATTGATTGTGTTTAAGGTTTGTTTGTTGTGAATTGATTGTGTTTTAAGTTCTTGTTTGTGGTTTAGGTTGATGTTTGTACCGAAAGTGAATCACCAAAATTGGGTTAATTGGAAAAATTGTACATTTCGCTTGAACACATGCATATTTCGCTTAAACCTTGCATATATCGCTTAAACAGATTCATATTTCCCGCTTACAAATGCACATTCGCTGAAACCCCTTGCATATTTCACTTGGCCTATTGCATGCATATTTCGCTTGAAGTTCAAACATATTTCGCTTAATAAGAAAGACATATTTCGCTTGTATCTTTTTGCATATTTCGCTTGAACAAACAAAACATATTTCGCTTGTAACTAGAAACATATTTCGCTTGAAATGCATGTTTCTCTTCAAAATGACATATTTCGCTTCAAATCAACCTGTCATATTTCGCTTGAAACATGTTTCGCTTCATTCAAAACATATTTCGCTTCATTCATACCTGCATATTTCTCTTCGAGCAAAATACGTATTTTTCACACAAAATCACCAAAATCAAACCCTTTATGACCTTTTAACTTGATTTTTCTTGCACAACTAGTTACCTTATGCCAAGATCTTGCTTAAACACATAAACATAAACACATCTAAGCACAAAATCCAGGTTAGACTTTTTGAACCAAGAATAAATAAAGTACTTTAATGCCTTCACAATTTGATCTTGTTTAGCCACAAGAATCATACACAAATCCATTGTTGCTCTGATGCCAATTGTAGGATCCCGATTAACACATACACTTCATAACATATAACGAATCGAAGAAGAAAAGAGAAGAAAAAATGAAGATTTTAGAGAGAGAAACAAGAGAGAGGTTAGAGAGAAAAGAAAGAATAGTTATTAGAAAGAATATTTTAAGAAATCAAAGACTTAGATCCTCTTTTCCAAGTGGAAAATATATATATATATAATATATATAAATATTATATATATATATATAATATAATATAATATATAATATACCCGTCACGTTTAAAAATTTATTGAATTCCACTGTTTGGTAGCGTCAGAAAATTGAAAAAAAATAATCACGCAAATCTTTTTTTCCTTTTAAAAAAGATTTAAATAGAAAAACAAATAAATAAACAAATAATAATAAGAAGAAATATTATTATTATAATAAATAATACTAATAATAATAATAAATAAATAATAATAATAAACTATAAAAAAATAATAACAATGATAAATAATAATAATAATATTAAAAAATAATAAAATATTACTAATAGTAATAAACAGTAAAATAATAATAACAATAAATAATAAAAATAAAATAAATAATAATAATAATTTTAATATTTATTATAACAATAAATAATAAATAAATAATACACAAATAAATCTCGTTTGTTTTGTGGCTCAAATAAATTCTTACAAGTAAGAAATGGTTTCCACATCAATTATGATGGAAATGGTTTCTACACCAATTACAAATGACCTAACTTTTCAAAGAATTCAAATCTCTACCTTTTTTTTTTCTCTACCAACCAAACAATGGAAATGAAATCAATTCCATTTCTCTTCCTCTAATTCCCTCTACCAAACATACCCTTAGTATCAACAAAGTTTCTAGCATAGTTGTCTTGAATCTATTCAATACAACTAACCATTTTACAAGGTTTGCAAGATCTAGTTGGGATCAACAGCTAAGCTTAAATATATCGACTTTAATAATGTTGACTTCTACTAATATGTTATGAGTGTTTTAACAACAATAATTGAACCAAGTTGATATGAATTATAATTCGAGCATGAAAATTAATACTCAGTTAAGCTCGAATAAAAAATATAACATAAGTTGATGGAATATGCTCAAGGCACGTTATATATTTATACAGTTAAGTTTATGTGAGTCTATGAGGCCACACACAAATACAGTCAGATACTCTAAGTTATAATATAAACAATGTATTTATATTACACTAAACGAGTACCCGTGCATAGCAACGGGATTTTATAGTGACAGATAGTTGTAGTGATTAAAAAAAGTTTATGGGTTATAAACAAAAAATAATAAAAGTTTAAGAATTTGAGGATTAAACATAATGTTTTGAAACCCGGTTCGACCCGGTCGGTTCAACTGGTTGAACCGTTTCCAGTCGAAAAAAGGATCAAATTAAACTAGTTTTTATATCTTCGAACCCCGGTTTGACGCGGTGGAAGACCGGGTGGACTCGTTGATCGAACTGGTTGAACCGGTGACCCGGTGACTTGCTCGGGTCGATTAGATACCTGGTTTCTAAAACATTGATTAAACACCCGGTTTGACCTAGTGGAAGACCGGGTTGACCTGATGATCGAACCGGTTGAACCGCTAATCCGGTGACTCGATCGGGTCGATTAGAGAAATGGTTTCCAAAACATTGATTATAGTTTCCATAAATATATTACTTAATTTTTTCACTTGCAAGGCTTGTAGCTTTTTTCATTATAGATAGTATAGACATAGATTAACACCGATACTGATTTATAATCATTAACTATATGTATTTATTTTATAGTGTATTAATAAATAATAAGGATAGATACTTATTAGTAAATTATTAGTATTGTGTTAATAATAAACTAACAAATCAAAAATTAGGAAATCCCTAATTGTCCTTAACGAGGTTTTTAGACCTGCGCGTTACGGCGGGGCGTTTGTATACGATAATATTGTAAGCATCAGAAATGTAATTTTTTTAAAACAATTAAAAACTAAAAAGAAACAGGTTTACATTGTCACAACTTTAATAAACAAACATCGAATGTAGAAAAATACTAAAGGAAATTCATGACCATCCTTAGCGTTCTGTATTCCCGAGTCCCCTACCCGTCTAACCCGTTCAAGCAAAATTGATGCAAACAAACCGTCCGCACAAAGCTACAAGAGGAATTCGACATACGATACCTTTGAGAACCCATTTGTTTATATCTCAATCATCAACCCTATAATTAAGACATAAAGCATACACTGATAAGTCCCACATCCATGCACATAAAAAATAACAGTTATAAGCATGTGTTGTACTATTTCAGTACACTTGTAGCTTTAAGTAGTGAGTGATATACGGAATCAAGTGAATGGAAGTTGCAAGTTACATGATCACATTTCCTTGTTTAAAAATTAAAGTTCAAGGTGTAATCAGTTAATTTCTTAGCGCTTGAAGTTACAATCGAAAGGAACACATTTAAAAGAAAAAATAGTATTCGTAGACTCACCCGTGCACATCTCACGTGGCGACAGCCTACAACCTCTTTAGCAGAACCTTTTTTAATAGAATTCATATACTAATGCGACATTGTTGCAAACCTAAGTAGAAAAAAATAAAACACGGTTGTAGAACTGTAGAGGATGGTTGAATACGGTCTTCTTGACTTATTCAAAGTTTATAAAACTTTAAGCCTCAAAGAATCGAGTGGTGTAATAATCTACTTGATGATGGATACAACAAGTAGATGGAGATAGAATGAGAGAGATACACCATGATATATACTGGTTCGATATGGGGGGTTTATACCATCTGTACGTCCAGTTGCGAATTCATGACACGATACTATTACTATAGTATAATTCTTATCGTGAACTATAAACCGTATTACAACTTCGCTCCACTAATATGCACTAAGATAAGCGCTCACTAAGAAGAGCTACTCCCTACGGTATTCCGCCCTCGGAATTCACCCTTGAGAACTCGTGATTCGACTTTTCTTATAGGATCACTAAAATCAAATAGGACCACTAAGAACTTCCCCTTTGAAGCTTACCAAAACTCCTACTAGATCACCAAATGATCTAGGCTTGATCACTAAGATACAAGACTTCCTTTACAACCAAATTGAATGAATGAAAGATAGTTAAACCAAGTCCTAGCCTAACCTAGAGTCTCGATTCTAATAGAAAGGGTATGAGAAAGAAGACCCTCGACTAATAACACACAAGTGTGGATTAAGTACTTGTGTGTCTCTCTTGTGGAGATGTGTTCTTTAATAGATGAGAAGATTAAGAACACAAGAGGTGTTAGACTTACATAATATGAGAAGAGAAAAGGAGAGAAAGAAAGAATG
Source organism: Tanacetum coccineum (assembly GCA_026074375.1). NCBI lineage: Eukaryota > Viridiplantae > Streptophyta > Magnoliopsida > Asterales > Asteraceae > Tanacetum > Tanacetum coccineum. The sequence continues at coordinate 39,165 of BQNB010003886.1, forward strand.
GCAAGATGTGGGGAATACAAGAGGCAAGAGGGGTATTTTAGGGTTTTGGCATTTTAATACCCTACCCATTCTTGCTAAACCCCCAATTGTACTTTACGCTTTGACCTTTCCATTATTCTTACACTCAAGGTCAACCAACTCAAATAGCCATTTGATAAAAATGTTTGTGAAGTAATGCAAAGTGTTTTAAGGTGTTCTTATGTCAGAGAGATAGATAATAACTGTTGAACAAAGGGTATGTTTGGGTATTCCTCAAATAACATTTTGGGGTGTTCTTATGTCAAAGAGATAGATAATAACTATTGAAAAAGTGTCAGATTCAAAGGACAAGGTTTGGAGGCACCGGCGGTGAAAGACCATATATAATAGTTGTTGTGTGTGGTTGTAGTTTACGGGCTCATGTGGGTGTTCTTATGTGAAGAATATAAGAGCAAGAAAACAAGAGTGTCTGAAGGTGTAGAAGTAAAAAGGGAAAAATAAAATGTACATGTGTGTATATTATGTGTGATGTAGAGTTTTGAATAAGACAACTTGAAAATGAGTGTTCGGCTTTGTTTAAGTGTGTATCAAAATGATAAGAATACCCTTCAAATTAACAGTCCACTAACAGAATTATTGGTCAAAGGACCAAACCCGTAACGGGTCAAAACCATAGGGAGAAAATCTGAAAAGAAAATGTTTCAAGGATTAAATCCGTGATACCCGACAAACCACAGCGACCATTCAAGTAATTAACTCTTTATATAACGAGGAATCATAGTTCAAATGAAATAGTATTCTTTTACTATTTTACACATATCAACCGATTTGAATTATCGGGCTCGAGTATCAAAAATACTCAGCCTTGCAGAACTTGTGATTTTTATCAAGCTTTTATCTTGATATACGTTACCCTTCCATGAGAAGGTTTAAATCAGCCGAAAACTCTTACCTCGTGTTCCTGTTTTGGGTGCCGACTCACCGTTTCACAATGATGGTGCCTCAAGCAATAAGCACATGTTCTGACTTTTAGCCATAAATGGAATTGAACCAATGACATATTTCCCCATACCCTGTCTAAGCAGGATTAGATATTGTTGTTGTTTTTGTTGTTAAACCGAGGACATATTTCTCTAAAATCCCGCCTTGATCGAGTTGTACGTTTACATTAAGAGAGTTACCATTGAAGTGATGCCTCTAGTATACATATATGTGTATATTTACACATGTTTCATATGGTACATGTAAGCTAAGCTTAAATATATCAAGTTTAATAATGTTGACTTCTATTAATATGCTGCGAGTGTTTCAACAACAATAATTGAACCAAGTTGATATGAACTTGAATTCGAGCATGAAAATTGATACTCGATTATGCTCGAATAAAAAATATAACATAAGTTGATGAAATATGCTCAAGGCACAATATATATTTTTACGGTTAAGTTTATGTAAGTCTGTGGGGTCACACACAAATACACTACTTTAAGTTATAATATAAACAATGTATTTATATTATATTAACACCGATAATGATTTATAAGTCATTTACCGTATGTATTTATTTTATAGTGTATTAATAAATAGAGTTAACTGCATTTTTGGTCCTTGTGGTTTACCGGGTATAACGGTTTTGGTCCAATGGTTTAAAATGTAACGGATCTTGTCCAGTTTTGGTCGACCCGTAACATTTTTGGTCCATTTTTCATTGACTATTAGTTTGACTCGTTAAAAAACTTCAAAAATGACTAAACTACCCTCGAATGATGATGTGCAATGACTAAAATACCCTTTTCTTTATTATTATTATTATTATTATTTTATTAGAGTTATTATTTTTATTAACAACTTATATAAAAAATGACTCAACCTCATTTATTAACAAATCATACGAAAATTTTCATTTGATTTTTTTATACAGAAACAACCAATTAACAAAGTTAAAAACTAGCATTAAACACCAAATCTTCATATTTTAGCAAACACTAAAACACCACCTCATAAACATCAAATCCTTATCATCATCTCCCTTTTATATATCTAACAACCTTATAAAAACCAAATCTTTAACATAAACACAAATCAAGAACACTTGAACAAAATAAACCACACTGCTAGAACCGAATTGAGACCCATACGAAAAGATTACGGAAAGACCCAGAACTGAATTGATACCCAACAAAATAAGCCACCTTTGTATAACCACACCACACCTCACCTAAAAAAATTCCTCACATACCAAAAACTTAACCAACTTTCTCAACCCTTTCACCTTTTCCCCTCTCATCTCTATTTCTTCCCGAAGATAAGTAGGGTTCCCAATTCTCATCAGATTCCCCTAATCCCATCTTTCACATCACTTGATTTTGACCTAATTTAACCCCTAAATTCAACCCTACACTTTCAACTCAACAAATTTTTCACATCAGAATGAATTCATTTACCTGTTAAGCTTCCAATTAGGTTTCCAAAACCTAATCACCTCAGAAGCAATTTTCCAATAGCATTTATGGCGCTCTGGTTCACCGTCGGTTATTCCGGTTACGTTGCATCTAATCTCACAGTCAAACAATTATCTTCTTCATGTCAGATTTTACAAGAATTGTGTAATAAGTTTAAAAAACCTGATCGTGATCCCGTCGCCGAAAAGTTTCATTCTCCGACGACGTCTTCAGCGACTACGAGTAGATGACGGTTGCGTGTGAGTTGTTGGTGTGGAGGGTGGATTTAATCTTTCTTCACCGATTGTAGGTGCGTTGTTGGGCTTATTTTGGTGTGGTGTGGATAGAATTTTTGGGGGGGAAATGATAAACCGAGTTGTGTTGGTGTGTGTGGGGATGAGGATTATATTAATTTTTCTAACAATATAGATAAAAAGACATAAATACCCTCACATTTAACAATCAAAGTTAGTCAAACTAACTGTAACTAAAAATTAGACCAAAAGTGTTACGGGTCGTCCAAAACTAGACAAAATCTATTACTTTTTAAACTTTTAGACTAAAACCGTTATACCTGGTAAACCAAAAGGACCAAAAATGTAGTTAACTATAATAAATAATAAGAATAAATATTTATTAGTAAATTATTAGTATTGTATTAATAATAAAATAACAAATTAAAAATTAAGAAATCCTTAATTGTCCTAAATGTGAAATTCAGCTAGGGAGTAAGGGTAAAGTGAAAAGAAGTATTGACTTGGTGATCAAGCTAAGAATGATCTAGAACCCTTTGTGTTTAGTATAAATACAATAGGAATTAAACTTAGATCCTAATAACTTAACACAAACACTTTTCTCTTGCCCTTCTCCTCTCTTTAGATGATTTGCTATAAACCTTAAAAGGAATTTTGGGTTTTGTTTCTTGCATCGCAAATATACACTCAAGGCATCTTCAAATCGAGTATTCGATTGGTGTTAGAACTAGCATTCCAAAAGTATTGCATGCGTGTAGTGTGGATCAACATAGACGCAATATGTATTGATTGCTTAAAGTTTCTTCTCTCTTTATTAAATTCGTACAGATCTACATACGTGTATTAAAACCTATTTTCTCGATCCGTTACTTGTTCGTTTTTAACGGTATTCAAACTGTAGGTTCTCAAGACATAGTGCTACAACTTCTCATAAGGAAGTTTTTGCTTTTTAGGACTTTTAGACCATGTTATGGTCAATCAAAGTTGATGTTGTTTATGTTCATCATACCGAGCAAATAAGGTACACGTTTATTTATTTATTTATTTACGTGATTAATTGCATGAATCATATGACTAGATGTTGTGTTTTTGCATGCTCCCGCTATCTTTGTTTTGATTTATATAATCGTTTTATAAAAACCCATAAACACCAACATGAGTTTTTAAGTCAAATTGAGTTGTGAGCTTCATTATGTTCGACTTGGTTTCATTCCATTGCACCGATATGTATGCGCATTCAGATTCCTTATTTTTTTTATGTCGCAAATCACCAACATAAGTTTTTAAGTCAAATCTACACTACTACAAAAATTGACATAGAGCCTGGTTTAAAATGGTGATAAAGCCTGGTTTTTCATGAGGGCTTAAAGGGGGAGGGACTCTATGAGGATTTTCCATAGAGCCCGGTTAGAGGAACGGGCTCTATGATGCAAAATAAAGCCCGTTTTTTTTGGTTGAAAACATGGCTCTATGTGATTGAAAAAACAATTTTTAATTAGCATAGACCCTTGTTTTTTGCTTACAAAACATGGCTCTATGGACTATTTTTTTTAGTTTTTGTTCAATACCACTATTTCCAGGTATAAAGCCACACCACAACAAAAAAACAAGCACAACCAACAAAAACAAAATAGTAACAGAACCAAAAGCAATGGATTGGAGATCAAAGATAAGTTTCACATCAATGTAATAAGGGTCCTATGGACTAACAAATATACTAAATACTACTAATTCAACATCATAACAGTTTCACAGCAAGTGTTTGGTTGAGTTAAAGGAAAGGAGATATACAAAACGACATGACGACATGCCAACCTTTCCTAAATACTAACATGATGGCTGATCAGATGCCACATACTGAAATGCACTAGCTCACGATGTCGTCCAACTCCTTAGTAGTGAAAGGCTTTTTGTCATTCTAAGGCACCTATAAATAAAACATCCATAAGCTCTATGTAAGATCAACCAATATGTACTAAGCAATTTTATAAGCAAACAAGCAACTAGGCGGCTGCAATATGTAGTATTGCAACTAAACAATTTTGACCATAAAATGTAATGTTTGATTGCAACATAAAGTACATCAACATATCATTAAAAGCCAAATACATCAGCAAGAATACTACCTTGAATTAACAGCTAAGTCATCAAACTAGACGTGAAACTTACCTTATGAGGTCTACAAACTACGTGGGATGGTGATCATAGTAAATAAAGGCTTTTAAAATCAATGTACTAAGCAATCTATCCAACTAGCAAAACACTCCTTTATCCATTTAAAATAGCTAATAACTGGAATTTATCTAAGATGAAGGTTAGCAGCAAACATCAACAGACCATATCTGCTTATTTATGATAACCACTAAAATACTAGCCATCAACACCATAGCAGCAAACATAACATATTGCAAACTAACAGTGAGAATCTCGACACTAGTCTAATGTTGTACATATTGTGCAAACACATGAAAACCAGCCTTATGTATCGACCATATTGCAGCAAGGATTATATATTGGCTAGTTTCATAACATATTCACCAATAAGAATGCTTTTATAAGTTACTTAATGTTTTGGGGAATGAGTGTTGTTGAAGGGTTACAAACTGATGCATCTACTTCATCATATAGTACCCGCACTCCCAATAATGACGTTGTTGGTTGCACTAAAAAAGAAGTAGCCATTTTATAAGCATTAAACAAAAGAAATAAAATAGTTAATATACAGGTAAAGAATGAGATGATTTACATCAACGAGATTCTATTTCATATTGCCAACTGCCCTACAAGAAATTAAAAATGGTAGAGTTATGTTAATCTTTATAGATATAAATGTGAATTTTATGTTAATGAAAAAAAAAAATCTTACTTGTGTACAACATTGGTGAATTCGTAGCTCTCCTCATTCTTTCCTTCAATATCAAAATCCAAAATAAACCTGATCTTTTGTTGAGGTACAATTATGAATAGATTCCAGTGTTTAGTGATGATATACGACCTTTTTAATTAGTATAAATACTTTACTTAAGTCATAAAGAAAAGAAAGATAATGTTGCATGTTGATGTGCTGTCGTGTAGGTTGTATTTATTGATTACCAAGTTTTAAATTTATATTTAGCTGACTTATCCTAAAACAACACTTTAACGAACAGTGCACCGGGTCAAGATGGAGTTTCGTGGTAAGTAGGATGTCAAACACTAAGAGCGAGAAAGTTAACCTTATATTCTATCAATATTTTATTCTAATTAATTAGTCTAGTTATTTCTAATTAATGTTAAACCTATGTTAAACCTAGTTCTAATAATAAAAAGGGGGGTTTTAGCTTGAGAGACTGGCACAGGTTTGGTGGTGACTAAAATCAATTCAATACATAATAATCATACAAAAATATAATCAGAAGATAAAAGAGCGGTCAAGCCAAATGATAGAAAACTGTATTAGCCATATTAAATCCGATTAAACGCTGGTTTGTTTGTTTAGTGCAATGAGTGCTTATCTCGAGGCGGCATATCATTCTTAAGACTTAGGCGGGACTTTTTCCTAAGACCTAAACACATTGAATCTTGTCACAATTAACGCATCCGCATAAAGCATCCTTTAATTTAATTATAATCTATCTTAGGGATTAAAGCAATGGTGATCTTGTTAAACCCTAGCCCATCAGGACTTTACCCACTTACTGCTTGACGACATTTTATATACGTGTAATCCACTGTCCAAGTCTTTACCAATTGATTTAAGAGCGTACTCGTTGGGTCGAAGGGTCACCTGCCAGTCAAACTAAGCTCACTAATCTAAAGGTAAAGATATGACATTATTTGCGATCCTATTGGTCCAGATATATAAAACACGATATGGAGAGCTATCCCAGTATCTAGATCACTTGGTAAGTCTCACTAGACCCAGTTGAATGATAGGCCGCATATTCAAGCACATACACAAGTATGAGGTGATAAACATAATTAAACAATCAATGATAAATTAAGCAATCAAGATTAAACAAACCAAATATTGAATCTCTATTAAGATGGCTAATACCCGAGGGTATTAGCCCATAACCATTGTAATAATACAAGTATAATCAAACAACCTAGGTAAACTAACCGAGTTAACGAACGATACCAAAATTTGAATGATTACAAGAGTATAGGAATTACACGGTGTCTTCTATGGAATTAGTTTCGATGCTTGACCTTGGCTGCTCTTCGTCTCTTCAGAAAATCAACTTTTATGTTTATGGTATAGAGAATATGATTTTGCACACTGAAAACTTGTTTTTGAGTCTTCTATTTATAGTCTCTGAAAATGAGTGGATACGCCGTATTGAGTAAGGTCAATACGATGTATTGGGGTGAATTCCTTTGAGTGCGCCGCGCTAAGTTTTACAACCAATCAATAATATATGTTATCAATCACATTTAATGTAGGATCTTTGATTGTTTGCCTAACTAGATACGGCGTATGTAGTAAGCTGGATAAGCCCATTTGGGGTTATTATCGTAGGCGTTTTCTTGTGTAGCTTACAGGCGCTGATACGCCGTGATATTCTTTCATAGATACGGAGGTATGTTGTAAGTATATATATGTCTATCTTCAAATATCATTCTTTTATGCACCAAAATGAGCGCCTTTTAGCTATCTTTACATTGTACTCCTTTTTACTATAATTATAACTTTAAGCAATTTTAAAATATCAATATTTGCAATAATTATTTAAAAGTGGGGTAATTTTGTTTGGGATAATGGGATACTAAAAAGTAACGTTATTAGTGTCATCAAAATATACCCCCTAATTGTATATCACTAATTGTACCTCATGTTAGACTCTAGAAATTTAGTCGATATTTTTATTCCTAAACGAAGTTAAGGATTTTTTCTCCTTTAAGCTTGATTTCATTATTAATCTGTTCAAAACCAGCACCCTCTACGAAATATGGGTAACGAAAACACTCAGTTCACTTAACTATTCTAGGGTGTAACATTTAATGGGTATGCACAATTGCTCGGTCGTGATTAGTTTTCTATCATATGCTTGGCAATGATACACATCTCCACCACTAGAGCTAAGGAGTAACAAGTCAAAAAGTAAATTAGGTTAAAAGGCTTAATAGGTTGATCATTCTAACAATCTTTCACCAAAAGTACCACACCAACAAGGCAGCTGAATCATACATACATGGCCATAACGACGAAATAGGTCCTCAAGTAGACTCTAGAAATTTATTGAAAATGTATCCTAACCGAAGTTAAGGATTTTTCCTTTAAGCATTCTTTCATTAAATCACCTGTACAAAACCAAGCACCTTACGAAATATGGGAAATGAAAACACTCAGATCACTCAACTAATCTTGGGTGTAACATTTAATAGGTACGCTCATTTGCTCGGTCATGATTAGTTTTCAATCATATGCTTATCAAGGATACGCATCTCCACCACTAGAGCTAAGGAGTAACAAGTTTTAAAAGGTAAATTAGGTTAATAGGCTTAATGGGTTGGATCACTCTACCTAGACTCTACCGATACCAATATTCCAGAAAAGGTGACAAAGACCATACATACACACCCGTAACGATGGGATAGACATATATGACTGCATTCAAACCTTAACTCGAATAAGCTAAAGAGTAGGAATAGTAGAGTGATATAGGGTATGGATCTTCTAACTTTTACCAAAAGTAATAAACCAACAAGGCAGCTGAATCACGCATACATGGCCGTAACGACGGAATAGACATGCATGACTCGATCACATCATTGTTCAAGTAAAACCCAAGGTTAATTGTTAGGAAAGGGAAATAAATTGTTGTTAAATAAAATTCACAAAATAAATAGATTAAGCTTGAACAAATAAGGTATATAGGTGCTAGTAACTTTCTCGACCGTTCCCATGATAAAGACTTAGAAATATATACAAACGTCTCGATCATAGAGTGACAAAGACAACCTAAGTTGGCGTTCCCATAATGATCAACTTCCTAATCATCCCATACTTTACATACTTTTACAAGGCAATTGGTAATATCGGCCACTTTATACAAAACTATACATCGTTGAATTTTACCACATATCAACGAATAATCGATCCTCCAAGTAATTTATCGGTTTAAGCTCAATGAACTAATTATCTTCATTCCTTCCTTTTTTTTTGTTGCGGTTTTCTATTTTTCTATTTTTTTAACATAACAAGTCTCGGTGTAATTTCATCGTCTCCATCATCGTAATTTATCCGGATAATTTTCTTTAAACACTTTATCTTTGGATATAGAACATAATTGTGAAGGTGGCAAAATACACGAGCTACATACTTTTATATTCCCATTGCATTGTGCAATTTCCCGACCTAACCAGAGATAGAAAATTTCACTTTAACACAGGAACTACAAAACTTTACACAAAAGCCACTAGCAACTTTGATTAATAGGCTTAATCTACAAGGTAGGCTAAGGTGTAACGAAATAGACATTTGGCGCGAAAAGGACATGAATGGCTCAACAGGTTTTTTCTAATGGTATCTTACTCTTATAGTGAGAGTAAGCAAAGGGTTACACATGGGTTAACTAACCAGTGTAGTTAGTTAATAACACAACATGTAGGCATTTTGGTGTATTCCTAAAAATTTACCAGCTAAACATGTTACTTCATCTAAGTCCATAGTATTCATCATTGTGGTCTCGAGTGATATACCAAGCCAAGTTCTAAAGTCCACTACATCACCGACACACTCATAATTCTCCAATTTAAGTTCTTGAGCAAAAGTGTGTTGAAGAGGCGTCAGAATTCCCGTATGAGTTCAACACATGTCTTTTTCCAGAGTATACCATCACCAATTAGTCGATTTCTTTACAACAAGGTCCTGCATAAAAGTTTAGAAGACAAAACATGCAATTCCTATCTCGGTTTTACAATGGTTACAATGCAAAAAAGTAAACACACATAATGTACAGGTGGTCAATACGCCGTATCCTAAACCCAAGGATACTCCGTATTGCATCCTATAGAAACAAAATGGTTTAAAGTTGCAGGAATTTAAATACATAAATCAAAGTCTGATAACGTCCAGACAGGTCCATACGGCGTATCCATAGGGGTTCTATACGCCGTATGGAATGTCTGGGAAGACAAACAATTGAAAACAGTCGGGTTATCTCCCGGTAAGCACTTTTCTTTCAGCTAGTATTTAAGTTAGACTTTTTCTTCTTTGCTTCTTTATTCCTCTACTTGGTGCGCTTCACTTGCCATCCGCGATGTTTCTTATTAAAGAGGTCATGGTAGATGCAAGACATGCTCCCATGGGTCTTTTCACAAGTGTTATATTTGCTTGGATTGAGGGTAATGAATTCTTCTTCAGACCCAATCGAGTATCGGATGATCGTGAATTATTTAGATTTGCATAGTTCATTTGGATTCCTGATGTCGCACTCAGCATGAACTGGTATTTGAGGGGAATACTGATTGCTTTCTTCAAAATTGTAGATTTCATTCCCTTCTTGTGCATCCAAATATGGCTAAAAGAATGAGTCAGAACAGGAATTATTTTTGGGTTTTTATTGTAGGGTTCGTCGCATTCATTTTTACTTGGTTCGGTGTCGCTTATTGATCCCTTATCATTACATTCCTTAACATAAAAATTCCATAGTCCGTTCTTAGTGTTTCTATCCATGTTCCAATAATTTTTAAATTGGTGTGAATTTCGATCCCAGCCAATTTAAAAATTCGAGATAGTCGGTCCCGTTGTCCAAGGTATCTGGGATTTTACTATTGCAAGTATGGGATAGAGGATAATATTTAAGAAAAAATTTCTCACCCAATTTGTTCCAAGTAGTGATTGTATCGTTTACCTCATTATCCCACCGTCCCTTTGCATGACCACTAAGCAAAATTGGAAAAACGTGCAACCGAAGTTGATTTTTGTCCACATTAGGAATCTTAATCCATTTGAATATTTCTAGTACTTTTGAAATGTGTTTGATAACGTCGCCCCCTGTCAATTCCATTGAAGGCATTATCATGTAGTATTTTCACAAATTCGTCTCCAATCTTAAATTTAGTATTCTTGTTGAGTTCACGTGTTGTATCATACGAACCATTAAGGTTATCATCAGAGGCAGGTTTTTTTCATAGTTCCTGTTTTTGTCAAACGGTTTTTTAAGAATAAGCACAAATGATCAATAAGACGTGCCCTCAGGGGAGAGAACACAGAAAACAAGAAATCAAATACGAAAAATTACGACTGCTACTGTATCAAGTGATCGATACGCCGTATTCAATTGATTTGAATACACCGTATGGATTTTCTGAAGGTCAGTACGTCATATTGAAGTTGCAAAATACGTCGTATTGTTTAGAAGAACATGGTACGTTGTTTAGATTGTAGAAATTAATACGTTGTATCTGGGTAGAAAGTTTGATACATCGTATCCAACTGGTGGATACGCCGTATGAGGTGTTCAACCAGAACAAAGTACTTTGAAAAAAAATTAAATAATGCACACAATTAAACACATAATTAATCACACAATCAGAATTAAATTATGCTAATTAAGTTATTCTAAGTTAAGGGTTAAAAATACAAATAAAATAGAGATTAAACAATTCTCACTCCCTGACAACGGCTCCAAAAACTTAATGTGCTATCGTGTAGGTTTTATTTATTGATTACCAAGTTTTAAATTTATATTTAGCCGACTTATCCTAAAACAACACTTTAACGGCCAGTGTACCCGGTCAAGATGAAGTTTCATGGTAAGTAGGGTGTCGAACACTAAGAGCGAGAAAGTTAACCTTATATTCTATCAATCTTTTATTATAATTAATTAGTCTAGTTATTTCTAATTAATGTTAAACTCATGCTAAACCTAGTTCTAATGATAAAAGGAGGGTTTCAACCTAAGAGACTGTCACAGGTTTGGTGGTGACTAAAATCAATACAATACACAATAATCATGCAAGAAGATAGTCTATAGATAAAAGAGCGGTCAAGCCAAATGATAGAAAATTATATTAGCCATATTAAATCCGATTAAGCATTGGTTTGTTTGTTTAGTGCAATGAGTGCTTATCTCGAGGTGGCATATCATTCTTAAGACTTAGGCGGGACTTCTTCTTAAGACCTAGACACGTTGAATCCTGTCACAATTAACGCATCCGCATAAAGCATCCTTTAGTTTAATTATAATCTATCTTAGGGATTAAAGCAATTGTGATATTGTTAAACCCTAGCCCATTGGGACTTTACCCACTTACTGCTTGACAACATTTCATATACTGGTAGTCCACTGTCCAAGTTTTTACCAATTGATTTAAGAACGTACTCGTTGGGTCGAAAGGTCACCTGCCAGTCCAACTAAGCTCACTAATCTAAATGTAAAGATAGGACATTATTTGTGATCCTATTGGTCCAGATATATAAAACACGATATGGAGAGATATCCCAATATCTAGATCACTTGGTAAGTCTCACTAGACCCAGTTGAATAATAGGTCATATATTCAAGCACATAGACAAGTATAAGGTGATAAACATAATTAAACAATCAACGATAAATTAAGCAATCGAGATTAAACAAACCAAACATTGAATCTTCATTAAGATGGTTAATACCCTAGGGTATTAGCCCATAACCATTGTAATAATACAAGTATAATCAAACAACTAAGGTAAACTAACTGAGTTAACGAACGATACCAAAAATCAAATGATTACAAGAGTATAGGAATTACACGGTGTCTTCTATGGAATTAGTTTTGATGCTTGACTTTGGCTGCTCTTCGTCGCTTCAGAAAATCGACTTTTATGTTTATGGTATAGAGAATATGATTTTGCACACTGAAAACTCGTTTTTGAGTCTTCTATATATAGTCTTTGAAAATGAGTAGATACGCCTGATCCGTCCAAACCACACCTTAAAATACATATAATATATAATAAAATATAAAATATATATAGTAAGGATAGTCTAGAAACGAAGTCAATAAAACCGAGAAGTAGTATAGAATGTTCCCGGGTCGTTTATCCCCAACGAGGCTGGACTGGAGAATCGATACAGTCGAAGATTTAAGTTTGAAGGAGAGAATTGAATTGAAAGTGTGGAAAAGTCAAATTAAACAATAACAAACTAAAACGTTTAAGAAAAACCTAGAAATTATGAAATTAAAGCAATCTTCAAATATCATCATTAAGAAAGTACAAAAAACTCCAGATGTGCTCCTCTTTAATTTAGTCTTCACTATGTACGACATAATTACTGCAATTACAACGTTAAGGAATTAATTAGTAACCAATTCTTGCATTTAACTTATATAAAACCGGGTTAATTTTCTTTGGATAAAATGATGCTATAAAAGTTAACGCTTTTATTTGATGTCATCAATGGTCGGGAAAGTACTAGCAACACTGTACCTTATTTGTTTTGACTTAATCTATTTTTTTTGTTATTTTTATTTCACAACAATTATTTTCCCTTTCTTAATCTGTAACCTTAGGTCTTACTCGAATGAGGATGCGAGCAATCACATATGTCTATTACGTCGTTACGGCCATGTATGTGTGATTTTGTCCGCCTTATTGGTTTATTACTATTGGTGAAGGATTAGAAGATCCCTTCCCCATATCACTCTTCGTCCTAACCCTTGGTTTTACTCGAGTGGGGGAATGAATTCAATCATGTATGTCTATTCCATCGTTACGGATGTGTATATGTGGTTTGTTGCCCTTGCTGGTTTATGACTTTTGGTAAAGACTACTACTCATATTCTTTAGCTTATTCGAGTTAACTATCGAGCAATCATATGTGTCTATTCCATCGTTATGGATGTGTATGTGTGGTTTTGTCGCCTTTTTTGAAATATTGGTATCGATAGAGACTAGAAAGAGTGATCAAACCCTTGAACCTTTTAAACCAAATTTACCTTTGTAGACTTGTCACTCCTTAGCTTTAGTGGTGGAGATGTGTATCCTTGCACAAAGCTTCATGATAGACTTATCATCACGACTCCGAGGCAATTGAGCGAATAGTGTCATGCTACCGAATAGATTAGTTGTGTGATTGAGTGATTTCATCTTCCTTTTTCCGAAGCGTCTTGGTTTGTACTAGTAATTGAACGAATAATTGCTTAAAGGAAAAATCCTTGACTACGGTTAGGATACATTTTCATAAAAATTTTAAACTCTACTTGAGGACAAGTAGATTTCAAGTGGGGGATATCTGATGAGATAAAATAACGTCACTTTTTATTGCATCATTTATCCCATTGTTTCTTACCCCATTTTTATATATTTATTGCCTTTATTGGTCTTTATATGCTTAAAGTTGTTAATTTTTGTATTATATGGAGTAATTGGTGAAGTTATTAACTAAAAGGCACGAACATTTTGGAGGTTACAAGGATGAAATCTGTAAGATTTACTGTTCTGACAATCCTATAGGTCGTATCAATCAAGAAAGATATGGTTTGTATCTGTGTCCGCACTTCACTAGAAACCACAAAGAATTAAAGAGAAATACGCCGTATCCAGAAGACTCTATACGCCGTATCCAAGATCGAGTATTTGAATATTCTAGAAGATATTGAACATGGTCCCTACTCTAAGAAACCCCCAATACGCCGTATTGACCTTAACCAATACGACGTATTGACGTTTTTCTAGAAACTATAAATACAAATCCCTAATCACAAGTTTTTTGAGTGTGCTTAAACTATTTTCGAAGCCCTTAACCATAAAAAGTTAATTTTCAGTAGGCTATGAAAGAGATGAGAAGGTTAAGAAATGTGCTTAATTTTCACAGAAAACACCTTTAATCATATACTACTCTAATATCGTTCAGTTTTTTTATTCATTCATTTAACATCGGGTTAGGTATATACCTTTGGTTGATTCGTTTATTATGTTTGTATTTGATATAATGGTTATTGGCTAATACCTTTAGCTATTAGCCATGTTTATGAAGATTTAATGTTTGGTTTGTTTATCTCGATTGCTTCATTTATCATTGATTGTTGATTATGAATATCAATTTATACTCGTTTAGTGCTTAAGTATACGACCTATCATTCAACTGGATCTAGGAATGCAAAATATCAAGCTAGCTAGATACCGGGATAGCTCTCCATATCCGTAATTTATATATCTAGAATCATAGGATCACAAATAATGACCTATCCTTGCCATTGGTTTATTGAACAAGTTGGACTAGCAGGTGACCTAGGATCAACAAATGACGTTCTGATTCCTTTGGTAAGGACTTGGACAGTGGACTACTAGTATATAAAAAGCCATTAAGCAGTAAGTTAGTAAAGTCTCATTGAGCTAGGATTCAATAAGATCACCATTATTGTTTTCCTAAGCTAGATTATAATCAATAAAAGATTGCTTTATGTAGATGCGTTTAATTATGACAGAATTAGCATGACTAGGTTTTAGGAAGAAGTATCGCCTAAATCTAAGAATGTTATGCCCCTCGAGATAAGTCAATCATTGCATATATAAAATAATAAACCTGCATTTTAATCAGATAATCAATGGTTAATACATTTCTTAAAATAGGCTTTACCGATCTTCTAGACTTCTCGATTATCTGCTTGATGTTGTTATCGTGGACATAAAGTAGGTTTTAAGTACCACCAAAACCCATGCCAGTCTCTCAGAATGAAAACCCTCTCTATCCAGTTAGGATTGGTTTCGCATAGGTTATTTTTAAAACTAACTTAGACTAGAACTAACATAGATAACTAAAATACTGGTAGACTTAGAAATTAACGCTCTCACTCTTAGTGATCGACACCCTACTTACCAACGAAGCTACAACTAATCGGGTACACTGCCCGTTAGTGTTGTTTTAGGTAAATTCGGCAAAATATAAGTGTAAAACTTAATAATAAATAATACATATGCACAACGACACATCAAACTTCACTGCATGTTCTCCTACATTAAGCATTTGCTCCCACAACCCGCAACACCAAACTCACCACCACCGAATCCTTTCGCACCAACAACCTCTCCACCCGCAAACTAAGCATACTCTATGTTTAGTTTCCTAGATTTAAATAAAAACTAACCACCCTTTAGCAAGCAAGTCATATGGTTTTCTAGACTATTTAAGATATTTGTCATTTTATTTTTATGAATGTTGTATCATCATGCTTTAAGCATGATATTTGTTTTTAATGAATGAATTTTAATTTTATGGCGTTCTCATATCCTATATCCTCAACCATCTCCATCATCCTTACAATACTTCCATTACACCCCCATCTCCAATCCCCATATTCCACCATCCATCCCTGATCATAATAATACATCATCATACACAACCCCCATCAAATTCAATCACATCCAGCTCTTATCCCATCATATCATTTTACATTCCACCGTTGCTATCATCCCTAATTTCCCCAATTTATTGTGTTGATTGGTTGATTTGTTTATATATATTGTAGTGATGGGTTAGATGACTTATAATGTTGTA
Organism: Tanacetum coccineum; assembly: GCA_026074375.1. Taxonomy (NCBI): domain Eukaryota; kingdom Viridiplantae; phylum Streptophyta; class Magnoliopsida; order Asterales; family Asteraceae; genus Tanacetum; species Tanacetum coccineum. The sequence goes on from BQNB010003886.1 coordinate 55,308, forward strand.
GTTGTTAAAAATAGTGCATAGTTATTTTAGCTTTTTTCTATGCTTCAATATTTTTTTGAGACATTGCTCGTAGTTAGGAAAATATATATTGCACTCGCTTTCTAACTCGTTTTTGTAGCAAGTCACCATAGCTCGATTCATTGGTGCTCTCCAAACGCCTCATACTTTTCCACACCAACCCCTCTAAACCCCCGAGGGGGAGCTCACATTAAAGGGGAGCGTTTATTCTGTCGAATTCATATTTTTGCATCGACGAAGCCTTTTTGATTCTACAAAAAAGGGGAGAAATGGAATAAAACTCACTAGTTTAAATATATTTTTACATATAATGAGTTTAGATTTTATAATCATCAAAAATAAAGAGATTGTTAATACAAATAATGTCTAAAAACGTTATTTATATTTTTTTTCTAGCTCTCGAACATTTTGATATCACAAATGTAAAAAAACGTTCTACGTAAAATTAAACAGTAAACATAGCTTTTAGTCGTTAATTTCCATTTCCGTCGTAAATCTCACTTAAGGTATGTATAAACAAATGTTAAATTTGTTAAATGATCAAAGTTATATAAGTTTGTCCAAAAACTTTACATTTTTATAAATGTAACAAAAGATTTTACAAAAATAATTTAGACAAAATATTTTTGTAATTATAAAAAATGGTTTATATTCAAATATATATTTGAAATTAGGTTTCCCCCCTAAAATCATAAAAATCTGCCTTAGAATTCATTTCCAAAAATTCAGAACTAATTTAGGAGTGTCCTAAAGGAGCATCCCCTTGATAGGTTCCTTGTAGCCCCGCTTTTTGATCAGCGGGGCCACCCGTGATTAGCTTTTGGCGGGGCAGTCTCTACTATTTTTTTGCTCCCAGCTTCTCCTATAAATAAAGGACCATTCTCATGAACTCTCACCTTTTACACACTTATTCTTTCTGTTCTAAATCAGCAAACATATTTTATATACTTTGATCATATAACTTGCATAAACATTTTTTCCAAGTGATCCAATCCTTCCTCTCCAAGTGCAAGAGAAGAATACTCGTAATCGCCAACATACGAAGTATTGTAGTTTAGTTTGTGCTTACGTAATGTTGTTACGATCGTGTTGTATTTTATACATCAACCAAATCTCATATATTATTGTGTATTAGTTGGATCGGGTAGATCGTGTAAGTATTTAGGTGAGTAAATACTTATGAGAGTGGTTAGTATTTTAGGACTTAAAATACACGTGTGAATGGTAGATCGGTTCTAGCTAAGATTAGAACTCGACATTTGTCACACCACGACAATTGCGGAAACTCGGGAATGCAACATAATGATCAATCATAACACAAAGTACAAAAATAAAGAAAACTACATTGCATAAAACCACCAAGTGCTATGAAGCTTCAACATTGACAACTCAAGTGATTTGTCCCAAATCGCAACTAAAATCCCAAATCTCCTTACATTTTTTCTTATGCCCTCATATGGGGACCATCAACACAAACTTAATCCAAGATCTCCAAATACTAAAATCAAACAACAAGCAAGCAAGACTTCAAATGAAATTCCACACGGGATACTTCTAAGTCTGCTATCAATCACCAAACTACTCATCTTTCACTTCACCTAAAAATGATACTTGAAAACATCAACAATAATGTTGGTGAGCTCGTAGGTTTGACCTTAAACCTAAAAGTTGTGCCAATATTTCAACAGTGGACAAATAGTGTATTATGTCAGTGTATAATGCTAACAATCCAAGGACATAGCCATCCCTGTTGCCTTAATTATATTAAGTCAAACAAGAAATGTATCGGTCTCATTAAGTCAATTGGTCTTGTCTATCGTAAAGGCTAGTCAGGTATCATCGGGCTAGGTTTTTGTAATCTATTGTTGTCCATGGTAGGGTGAAAGCCCAAGTTTAGCCAGCCAGGCCTGTTAAGAAAGCCTTTGAGCCAACTAGTAGGATGTGGGTATAAATATCCCTTCACCACAGCTTGGTGAAGGGTGTTGGTTACATTTCATTTCACTTGTAATCCTCCAAACTCTCTCTAAGCTAATCTTCCTTTCTTGTTTCTCTCTCTACTTTCTCTCTCTAAGATTTCTTATTTTCTAGCATATTGGTATAGATTATTGTTGTGTAATGGATTAAACTAGTGGGATAACATGTGGTATCACTCGCCAAGGGGTGTGTAGTGTTTGTTTTGTGTGAAATTCGTGGGTTAGTTGGTTATATTTTTTTTGGTTCGAAAAAAGCAAGAAACAAATCAACTTTGATCTTTGTTTCGTGGTTAAAAGTGTTAAAGACTTGTATTTTAGGCTTAGATCAATTTCTTTGCATCATTTATATATGGTGGTTTTAACATCATGATATAGGGTTACCGACATTTGGTAACAAGAGCCTCGGGTGTTTAGTGTTTGATTTGTGGATTAAATAACAAACTTCGTGGCTTTTTTCTTTTTATTTTTTTTTGTTCGAACTAGAAAAAACCATGGTTTGATTTATATTTTCGTGGTTAAGTTGTTAAATCTTTGTACTTTCGTGGCTAGAACAAGTTCTTACATCTATCTTCGTAGTTCTATAGCTTAGTTCGTGGATTATTGGGTGAAATCGAGCTAGTTTAAAGTTTTTTCGTCATTGCGTTTTGACAAAATTCTTGGTTGCGTTTTGAGAATAGAGACAAACAAGTACTGTACTTGAAAGTGACATTTGTACTGGTTGCGTTTTGATTGGAAGACATTGCGTTTTGGCTTAAAACTCATTGCGTTTTGCATAAGGCCATTGCGTTTTGATTCAAGTCGCTGCGTTTTGTTCTCAAGTCGTTGCGTTTTGGTTCTCAAGTAACTGCGATTTGATATTTTTTGTGTGTTGCGTTTTGTCTCCACAGGTTGCGTTTTGCTCATCGAAGACCATCATTGCGTTTTGACTAAACGTTACTCTGCCCAATTTTTCTATACATTGCGTTTTGTGTCCAAGACAGACTGCGTTTTGCTCAAAGAACATTGCGTTTTGCTCGAAGTCACTGCGTTTTGATCATAGAAGACGTTGCGTTTTGCTTAAGAAAAGTGACTGCGTTTTGTTCAAAGATAGTTGCGTTTTGACTAAAGTCATTGCGTTTTGTCCATTGAAAACCCATGTTTTGAAACCCTAATTTCCCGAATCAGGTGGTATTTGACCGAATTTGGGAATATATATTAATCACCGTTTAATCAAAACATCACATCAAGACAAACAAACTTCATGGACTAAATACGAGGACTTTGGACTTTAATTCGGACTACAAGAACATAATCAACAAACTTTAACAACAACAATTAACTTTTCACGGTTTTCTCTCGATTTTGTAAAATCCCGCGAAAGAACTCAATTTCTCGGTTTAAATCTTTGACTTGTAAAATCCCGTGGAAATTAATTACTTTCAATTAAAACCACAATCCAATCAACACTTCATAACACTTAAGATCCTTCAATCATTTTTCACTTCATAATTCGTCAATCATTCATCATGACAACTCCAATTGTAACTTCCACAACCGACAGTCAAATGCATAACAACATAATGGCAGCAGGTTCAAGGGATCGTCCACCAATGCTTGCAACAGGACGATATGCACAATGGCGATCACGGTTCTTACGATACATTGATACAAGACCAAATGGTGATGCCTTACGGAAGTGCATTCTTAAAGGTCCTTACACTCCAACGATTGTCACAACACCAGCTGTTCCTGCAACAGAGGATTCTCCAGCAGTTCCTGAACAAACAACAGTCGAGACTGTTACGAATATGACTCCTGAGAACAGAGCTCATTTTGAATCAGAAAAAGAAGCGATTCATTTGATATTGACTGGAATTGGAGATGAAATATACTCAACTGTTGATGCATGTCAGACAGCTCAAGAAATGTGGGAAGCCATCGAAAGGCTACAACAAGGTGAATCACTCAATATTCAAGATGTCAAGACAAACTTATTTTGGGAGTTTGGTCAATTCACCTCTCACGATGGAGAAACAATTGAGTCTTACTACACAAGATTCTACAAAATGATGAATGAAATGATCAGAAACAATTTGACAGTTGCAACGATGCAAGTCAATGTTCAATTTCTTCAACAACTTCAACCAGAATGGTCAAAGATTTGTCACAATTGTGAAGCAACAACACAAATTGGATGAAGTTTCATACCATAAGCTCTTTGACATTCTTAAACAATACCAAAAGGAAGTTCATGAACTCCGTGCTGAAAGAATGGCCAAAAATGCAAACACCATTAAGCACTTGTTTTGCTTACGCTCAAACCTTCAAACCCTTATCACCAAAGACAAAACCTCACAAATCAATATGTACCAACATCAAAAGCTTCCACCTCCAACCAGATCACATGCAACTACAAGATAATAAAGTCAAAAATAGCCAAACAATCACACCACCATCAGAGTCAGCTTCTGAAGAAGACATAATCCAGAACAAGCTCAGAAGGATAAAGACATCAAAAAATTTGGCTCTCATTGCAAATGTACTTCAAGAAACTCTACAAACTACAACAACGAACCTCAGAACTTTCCTCAAACCACCAGAAACAAGAATGTGGATAATACTCCAAGGTACAAGAATGACAATTAGACTAGACAGTTTAGGAATTAGAGGGCAGTGAATGTTGTTGGGGCTAGGGAAACTGTAGGTGGTCCAGTAGTGCAACAGTTTAGGATACAGTGTTTTAACTGCAAGGAATTTAGTCATTATGCTAAGGAATGCAGAAAGCCAAAACGGGTTAAAGACTCCCGTATCACAAGGAAAAGATGTGCTGAATAAACAAGCTGAGAAAGGTGTACAACTTCAAGCAGAGCTAATCTTACTGGCTAGCATACACAGATGAATAGATTGATGAACAAGAGGATGAAGCACATTAAGTTACATGGCAAAAAGATTCAGGAGGTTCCTAATGCAACACAGGCACATGACGCTCGTGCAATGGAACAGAACAATACGAAACTGACGATAATGTGTTAGCCAATGACATACTAACAATTTGACCATCCGAATCATTTATAACACATGTGTAGTGGGAAACGTGATAGTAATGTCATTCTCGACTCACCGATAATGTGTGATAATGATAATCAGGATGTACCAAAATGCTGTAGAATGTGATGATGAGCGTGTTGCACTTGCTAATTTAATTGCTAATTTAAAGCTTGATGTCAACGAAAATAAAAAGATTCAAAAGCAATTAAAGAAAGCAAATGCAACATTGACTCAAGAATTAACTGAGTGCAAATCTATTCTTGCGAAACAAGAAAACACTAGGGAATCTAATAGTATTGCGGATAGTTGCAGATCACTCAAAATAAACAGACTGAAGTTTGGAGGTATAACGGCCTTTAATGATCGTACAGTTGACTATGACAAACTTGAACGTAAGTTAAATGAAACTCTAGGACTATTAGCTCAAAAATAAATTGACATAAAATAAGGTTTAAAAGTTAAAGCCTACAAAATTTTTGTTGTCAAAGAGAAACATGATGAGTTAGTCAAACCAGAGTCTTTAACAAGTGCACATTACGAAGGTCTTGTCAATGAAAAACAAGGTAATAAGGGGGATTTGAAAGCTTAAGGAAGAAAAATATATTGACAAAATTAATTTCAATGGAAAACCAGTTAAAGCTTTGAAGAAATTTTGTTTATACAGACGGAGTCCAATCAATCCAAACCATTCATATTAAGCACCCAAATGACCTACATTTAATGAAGACTACCTTGCCAATACCAAGGTACCCTCAAAAAGCTCAAAATGAATACAATGTTTGTATGCGATCCACATGACCAATCTGATCCTCAAACAGAATCGTCCCACGATAGGGAATGAGACTCAGACTCTTGAAGAAGAGAGTCGAATCCAAAATTGAATAAAAAGACTTAGTGAAACTTTTTGACTACACAAAGTTAAATTAGTCTTTAAGAAATTTTTAAACCCCCTACTCAGCATAATGAAAATCAGTTCGCACAGGCAAATGAACTAAGAAGAAAATGTGAGAAAATCCATTATGTAAAACAAAACCAAATATTTTCAAAAACATAGATCTTACCATGTCTAAATCAATAAGCAAAAGAACACAACATATAATGTCATGACGAATAACATTAAATCATCTGAAAGAATTGTCCGATCAACATGGGTAAAAACATTCAAATACCTTCTTCAACTTCGAAACACAACTGCGCAAGATATGGAATCTTAGTAAAGACATAGTTTTTATGCCCCTCCCATAAGACACAGAAATGATAATTCGCATTTGTACATGAACTTAATCAAGAAATGCATGCAGATTTAAAGTACATAATCTCATGAAGTATTAAATATGATGAACTTGAATCGATAAGGCAAATTTTCCCAACATGTATTTGATATGCTTTTGCAAAATGTGTGTCTAAAGAAGTTATAGTTTTCTTATTTGCAATCTTTATCTGATTTAGAGAAGATCACTGAATTACAATCTTAGTATCTTCATAAAGTCAGGAATGTTGGACTGTCTGTGACACAAAACAATTCTGACAAACTGAATTATAAGTAAAGAGATTTACACAGAAGCTTTTACGGAGTTTTGCTAAATTAGAAAAACACCAATTTCTCTAAAACGCTTTACAAGAAATGTCAAGAAAAACTGAAAAATGACACAGTTAGCAAAAGACAAAGGCGTCCAAATGTATTTCGAAAGGAAACGTGAACAATATTTTGAAATAAAAGATTTGAAAGCTACAACGCAAGACACGAACATCGCAATAAGTGATTAAAGAAACACAATGAAAAATGCAAAGGAAAATCTGTGGGACACCAAGTTGATAAACATCTGTTGTTCGACACCCAAATGCTCAAAGGATTCCAAAACCAAAAGTTTTAAGGAAAACCACTCCTTTTCATGACTCTCCTTGATAGAATATATTTTCAAAGAAAGTCGGTTAAAAACTAATGAGTCAAGGGTTATCAAAACCAGTCACTCCACAAAATTTGCCATCAAACATCAACGCAAGCTGTAAGAACCACAATGGATTTAAACCAGGCAAGTATCGAATTGTCAAGTAGTCACCACACAAACTAAGACCACATTGAATCAGACTTCAGGATACTAATCCTCGAGTATCTACATCTACAGGAGTAAGTCACAAAACTAATGTTAGCAGACCACAGCCTAGGAGCAATCAAATGAAAGATAAGGTCGTCCAAACACTAGTCATGTGAAGTTTAAAGAGTACTGAATTAGAAGAAACACCCAAGGATTGTCTAGAATTAATAATCAAACAAAGTCTGTAACGCTGTAATGAACCCAGTTTAAATTCCAGAACTTCAATGTTTAATGTTTTTGTTCTACTTGTGGAAAATGTTGTTAAATTCGAATCATGAAAGTGCTTGTTTTTCTAAGTTTTGAAAGACGTGAATGCTAGACTAAGAAAGACTAATGTTGTGCCAATTAGTACAAGAACACCCAAAAGACAGCAACAATCTGTTGCAACACCCTATAAGAAAACTGTTGCATCAGAATCCACTATCACAAGTTCCAAGAGTTACTATAGGATGCTATATAAGAAAACTAGTAAGGCGTGGAAATGGTGGATAGCACAACAATGCCCATCTGCATATAAATGGGTTCCTAAGACAACAATGAAATGGGTGCCTAAAGTTAGGAATGAAACTGTGCCTAAAAGAGTTAGTTATGCCATAAATTAACTGAATCTATTGGAAAACAAATGTCTATGAAAAACATAAACGCATTAGGATCCAATTTGTCATGTGATCCAGTCGTCATAATTCTCTTGCAGATTGTACAACTCATCCTATTCATTGTTGATTCTGGATGCACAAAGCACATGACGGGCAATCTATCTCTGTTGTGCAATTTTGTTGAAAAATACTTGGGTACCGTTCGTTTTGGCAATGATCAATTTGCTCCAATTCTTGGTTATGGAGATTTGGTTCAAGGAAATATCACGATCAAAAGGGTTTACTACGTCGAAGGTCTCAATCACAATCTTTTCTAGGTTGGGTCAATTTTGTGATGCGGATTTGGAGGTTGCTTTTCGAAATCTACATGTTTTGTTAGAGATCTTCAGGGAAACAACTTACTAACGTAAATCGTGGGAACTATCTCTATACAATTTTCTCTCAAGAAACAGCTTCATCAAACTCCAATCTGTTCTCATGCTAAAGCATCACCCAAGCTCAAGCCATGGTTTTTGGCAACGAAGAGCTTTCCTCCACTCAACTTCGACTACACAACATGCTTTCAAAGAAGAGGTTGTATTGGTTTACCAAAACTGAAGTATGTCAAGGATCAACTATGTTCCTCTTGTGAAGTGAGTAAAGCAAAACGAACTTCATTCAAGTCAAAGACTGTTCCAAGTTTAAAAGGACGGTTAAATTTGCTTCATATGGACTTATGTGGTCCAATGCGGGTTGCAAGCATAAATGGGAAGAAATATATTCTGGTAATTGTTGATGACTACTCCAGATATACTTGGACTCTCTTTCTACGTTCCAAGGATGAAACACCAGAAGTTTTAAAAGACTTTCTCACGATGATCCAAAGAAATCTTCAAGCCCTAGTAATTTCTGTTCGCACTGACAGAGGCACTGAGTTCTTAAACAAGACACTTAATGCATTCTTTAAAGAAGAAGGAATTGAGCATCAAACTTCTACTCCTTGAACACCTGAACAGAACGGCGTTGTCGAAAGACGAAACCGCACTCTCATTGAGGCTGCTCGAACGATGTTATCGGCTTCTAAACTTCCTTTATTCTTTTGGGCTGAAGCAATTGCAACCGCATGCTATACTCAAAACAGATCAATCATCATCCTAACTCATGAGAAAATAGCATATCACATCATTAATGACAGAAAACCCTCAATTAAACACCTTCACATCTTTGGTTGCACTTGTTACTTAACAAGAGATGGTGAAAATTTAGATAAGATGAAAGAAAAAGGGGATCCGTGCATTTTGGTGGGATACTCTACTCAGTCAAAGGGATATCGTGTCTACAACAAGAGAACAAGGTTGATAGTTGAATCCATCCATCTCAGATTTGATGAGATCAAAGAAAAGTCCTAGTCTACATGTTGCAAATGACACTTCAGGCCTCGATCCCCAACGACAAAAGGCATCAGATTATGACAACCCTGACCCTCGCACCAGAACTACAAAATGTTTCTCCTTCAGCAGATACAACAGTTCCATCACAACAAGAGTTGGATCTTCATTCAGTCCTTTTATGATGAATTTTTCATGATGGTACTTCTCGTGACAACAAGTTATTCTTCTCCACCGATCATTCATCTCCACAAGACATACACCCTTACAACGAATATTCACCTACATCAGAACCGACAACTCAAACAACTGTTCATGCTAGGAAAACAACGATAATCAGCATAATTAACCATCCTTTCTTATACAGGTACACGAACATGCTGTGTCTTCCACACGCAATATTGTAATTCAAATGTGCATACCTCAATCAAACCTCAGGAGATTCCGAATACCGGATGACAAAAGATCACCCGTTAACTTCAAGTTCATGGAAATCCATCCAAGCCAGTGCAAACAAGACAACAACTTACAACATATCCCTGAAATGTGTTATGTTCGCACTCTCCGTGAGTATTGTTGAAACCGAAAAACATAAAGGAGGCAATGCTATTCTGCATGGATAGAAGCAATGCAGAAGAACTTCATCATTTATAAACTACAAGTCTGGAAACACGTATGACAAACCTTTTGGCAAGAATGTAAAAAAGCAAAAGTGTTATGGAAAAATAAAAAGATGAAGACCAAACTGTAATTCGCCACAAATCACGACTGTTAGCAAAGGGATATGCTCAGGAAGAGGTATTGATTCGAAGAATCATTTGCTCCAGTTGCTCCGCTTGAAGACTGACAGGATTTTGTCGCATTGCTGCACCAATCTTTTCCAATTTATCAGATGGACATGAAAACGCATTTCTTAATGGTCCATTGAAGGAGAGGATTTATGCTTGCACAACCAGACGGATCCGTTTGATCCTATCATCCAACAAAGTTTACCGCTAAGGAAAGCTCTATATGGATTGAAACAAGCTCCGAGAGCCTGGTATGATGAACTCTCAAAATTCCTGATTTCTAAAGGTTTTACTAAAGGTATCATTGACCCGACCTTATTCACGATAAAATACGGGGAGGACATTCTACTTGTGCAGATTTACGTTGATGACATTATTTTTGGTTCCACAAACCCTAAATTTTCAAAACGTTTTGAAAACTTAAGCACGTAGATTTAGAGATACCCTTAATGTGGAAATGAAATTCTTTTAGGACTTCGAGATTCCACCAATCCCCACGAGGTATTATTATCAATCAGAGCCAAAGTACACCTTAGAGATTCTAAAAAAAATGGTATGGAAAAAGGACAAAGCATTGGTACACCAATCTAACGAAACCTAAATTAGATGCAGACTTGAGTGGTGAACCCGTAGACCAAACTGACTACCGTAGCAAAATCGGGTCACTCATGTATCTGACATCTAGTAGACCAGACATAGTGCAAGCTGTATGTTATTGTGCAAGATATCAAGCAAGACCGACTGAAAAACACCTCAAAGAGGTTAAAAGGATCTTTCGATACTTAAGAGGTACCATTCACATGGGACTCTGGTATCCGAAGGATTCTGGCTTTGAACTAACAGCTTTTTCAGATGCCGATCATGCCGGTTGCCTTGATACTCGCAAAAGCACTTCTGGAGGAATACAGTTCCTAGGTGATATGCTAGTCAGCTGGATGTCAAAGAAGCAAGACTGTACTGCAATGTCATCGGCAGAGGCTGAATACGTGGCGTTATCTGCAAGTTGTGCTCAAGTCATGTGGATGAGGACACAACTTCAAGATTATGGCTTCAACTACAACAAAATACCGGCGGTAAAGCGTATACTCAGTCAGCCAAAGCAAACTCATGCAACCCGTGCAACACTTCCAATAAAAAAAGTACCAGCCATCCAAACTCGTATCATTTTCATCAAAGAATAGGTGAAAACGGTATAATTGAATTGTACATTGTCCAGAACTGAATACCAACAGGCTTGACATTTTACTAAAGGCCTTCCGAAGAAAGTGTTAAGTACTTGTCAAGCGAAATTTAATAGAGATTTAGGACTCCAGCAGAACTGGAGGTTCTGACAAAAGAATCTGCTTGATACTTCATCAAACATCAACATGTACATATTTTTGAAAAAAGAAAAATACAAAAAATATAAAATTTCAAAAAGAAAATACAAAATCAAAAAATCAGAAAATGTTTCAAAAAATATTCTTCTCGACATGTCTCTTGGAATCGATAACATTTACGTACCTAGAAATGTTGATTAATATCTCGACCCGGGCATGGAAATGAATTCTAACAGGAATTTCAAATGCCTTTCCAAACATGTCATTTCTAATTTTTCTTAATGGCTTATGTGCAAATATCAGTACGTAACCCGGACTTCAAATAAAGGAAAGTTTATCCAAAAAGATAACTTATCCTAACAACGAGAAATTCAACTTTTCTCGGTCTTGAGCTGTTCTTACAAGACATTCAAAGTTTTAAGCTCAAGAAAAAGGATAGTGTACGCATAAGTGCGCTTACCCTTAGAGTTGGAAGAGAAGTCTTCTAACATGATGTTTTTCAAAATGTTGAACACAATTTTCAAGAATTTCTCACTGACGATTCTAATCTTTCAAATTATTGTTACACCACTCCATCTTTCAAGGGCGTTTATTCGAAAAACAACATTCTAATAGTTTGATACATCATGATCACGATCCATTCTTCAATGTATTCAAACCGATTCCCAAAAAGTCCACATAATAACAACAAGATAATAATTGAACACATCAATAGAATGATAGTTTATAAGATATTACGAAGTGTTTCAACCTCAAATTTAAAATCAATTTACAACTTTGTATCAATGTATTTGGTGTCAAACATATGTAAAATTAAAGGGCGAGCAATAAAAAAAAAAAAAAAAAAAAAAAAAAAAAAAAAAAGATGACACAGTTCCCATAATTCATGCAAAGCTTCAACATTTTCCCCATGGCTTTTTCGATACAAATAATAATCACACAGTATTTCAAAACTAAGAGACTAAGAATTTAAAAGTAAGGGAGAATTGTAATTAAAATGTGATCTCAACGACTCTAAGTAGCTATCAAAACGTGTTCATGTTCCGATCTCATACCCTACAACATCTATATTATCAACGACTATTCTGAAGAACATAAAGAGGTAAGGTAGGTAATGTCCTATGCTCCAACCAGAACCGGAGGATCTACCCAGGACACTCCAAAGTTAGAAATAACGTCTGAGGTATGATTGGAGATGAATATTATAAGGTAAGAAAGCCGACTAAGATGAGCTAACATCTGGAACAATCACAACAAGGTGATAGTATACGTCTTGGTAAGCATTAAAGGGTTAAGACATTAAAAAGAAATGTATGGATAACAGCAGCCTCCACACAATTAAGGCAGAAACCGTCAATACATAAGCTGTCAGAATCCCACAAGTTGATTGCTGACGTTGAAAACGACATCATGGACCCAGTGATGCAATGCACAACCCTTCCCAGCCATTCGAGTTTCTCTTAAAAGAAACTTGTCTCATTGTCACGGAGATACACACGACTTCTATAACATTACTCACTCCGATTTAGTTTAATAATGAATAGGAGTGGCAGTCCTGCACTAGCTCTCCGATTAATAAAAAACCAAATGCACTAATCGAGTCTAAGCCAGAGACCATCAAAAAATCTCATTAGGACACATTCCCAATACAAACACTTGTTGAACATCATTAAGTTCACAAGTTGTTAACAAGAGTCCTACGCATTATCCTTGTGATTCTGCCAGAACATTCAGAGTGATACTCTTTAGTATTCACAATGACGAATGGAAATCCTTCCAGTGTCATCATCAAACAGCACTGAGGTAGGTGACTTGCGAGATTCTATATGAATCAAACTTGTGTCAACTGGAAAGAAACGATGGTGGCATTCAAATTGTCCCAGGAAATGAATTGAACGGCTAAATCAAAAAGATTTAGTAACTATCTGATTCACACTCACCGTGTATTTCTGCTTTAGAGACTTCCGGTAATGAGAACAAAGGTGCCAAGCATGGTAAATCTAATACCACAGTTAAGGAAGACCCAACACTTGAGCTGGAAACCCTGTCAAGGAGATTCTTTAAATCTACCTGATCACAGGTACACTATTTGAATACTATAAAACTGGAACCAACCAGGAACCGAGTTATCAAACCAAATAACCGACGGAATGACAAAGCCATATTCGTCCACCCGCTTTATTGCTAACTGTTTTATTTCAGGATACATAAAGATGGAGATGGTGATGCCTCATTCCAGCTGAAGTCGGATTCATTACCACATGCTCATGCTCAATCTACAAAGACATTCTATAAGCATCAAGATTCAAGAATCATGAAAGCTCAAGAATTAAAGACAAAGACTTCCGCACAAACTCTGATATACAAGATCTTCCTTCAAAGATATCAAGTCTATCAAGGGAGATTGTTAGCAAGCTTTCAAGATGATGCAAAGTATGAGCATGTTGGTCAAGACACAAGATCGCAAGGTGGCAAAGATGATCAAGACAAGCAAGGAAAAGATTTAAAGATCTCGGACATAAAGACGAAGTCAAAAGACAATGACAAAGGCTCAAGATCAAAGATCACAAAGCATGAAGGAACAAGCCTACAACGTAGACAGAGACAAAGATCACAAGAGCTTAACGACAAAAGCAATCTCATTGATCTCACGAAGGAGTGTCACAATGAACTCACTTCGGGGGAGATTGTTAGCCTCAAAAATATTGAGTCGAACAAGGAAGTTCGTTCATTATATTAGGTCTCGGTCACTTAATTAATTATACGTTGTAATAGGCTAGAAGGGTAAACGGGCTCGTAAATGTAAGCTAATATTGTATGTGTATCGGGCTAAAGCCCAAGTCAATCCCGAGCCCGGCCCAAGTAAAAGCCCACACGCCCCATGTAGTTGTGTAGGGTATATATACCATTTTCCATCAAGGAAAATGGTGTTGGTTCATTTTGTAAGAATTTCATTTTGCAAGTTAATCATCCAACTCTCATTCTCTCTCTAGTTTTCTCTCTCTAAACTTCTTCTAATTTCCTTCTCTTTTCTTCTTGAATTCTAGCAACATGATAATGAAGTGAAGTGATATAGGGTTACCGACACAGATTGATGTACATGGAGATATATCAGGATTACTACCTCATAATAGTATGCTAAATTGACCATTTCGAAAACGAAGTCTTCCAAGATTAACTTCAAAGAAGAAGTTCAGGAACGACGACGAATCAAGTAAATTGATTTTTATTATCCACTGTTAAATTTTTTCCGCAGCGGTTAGTTTGGTTTTTTAATATCAAGTCTGTTTTTTAAGTTTAAACTGATATGAAATTAAAACCATAAGAATAGCTCTGATCATGCTATATAACTGACGAGAGATGAAACTATTTTTATTTTTCACGAATATGCTCCATTATGTGAATTGCTTATGGTGACCTAATAGAACATTTACCTTGGTTCTGACTATGGTTTTAATCTGTAGGTTATTTCGAGCAAGCATTTATTTAGTTCTGGGTATGCTAAAGTTCCACGCTCTCCAACTCCTACTGCTGTTAGGACACCAAAAAGTGATAGTGAAATCAGACAAAAACCCTTGGGTCAAGGTTGAAATGATGGTGAACTTCCAGTTCGATTACTGATTGACAGTCTAAATTTCACAGAAATCATTTCAAAGAATGTGTCTTCAAATCGAAAAGATGAGATGTTTCTCTTACAACATTAATGGAAATCACGTCTCAATCTAAAGAGACAAATGAAATGAACCTACTTGGGTACGTGTCCTCTTTTTTATAACATTGTAGTTACTTAATCATATTTTAGCAGCTTAAAATCATTACATTTTTCTACAATCTGATATGATATCTGTTATTTTAGAAAATGATCAGTAAAGTGTAGAGTTGCTTACTTATGTACTATCTTTTAGTCTATAATCGTTATTTTAAAGAACAAAACAGACATGCATGGTAATGGCCAGCGGGTCAAACCAAGTTTCTTTTGTACATGGATTGCCACCAATCGGTTTAGTGTGCAAATGATTTAGGGGTTGTTTAGACATAAGATGTTTTATGGGATGTTTGGACATACCATGTTATAGGGGGCGTTTGGACAACATTAACATACGGTGTGTTTGGCTAGAAAAATTAAGCGTATATGAGCTTTGTTAGGAGAGTTCAGAACATTACATCAGACTTCAATTTGTTTATCCTAATCAATTCTTTTATGTTTATTGTATAAGCCTATACGTAGGTGACAGTTATAGAAATAATCCTATATGTGATTTATTGCAGGGTCTGATGTTGTTGAAGGCCTCTTTTCAGTGCAAGAATGCGCTTACCTATGTCTTCATGTCTTAAGGGTGTTGTGCGGGACGGAGCGCAGGTTCCAAACTTTGTTTCTTTTAAATATCATACTTCGTAGAAGTAAAAGTACGATTTTACCAAAAAACGAAGCCCGGTGCATCGCACGGGTTTGAACGCCTCGTGTTCCATAAAGAAGAGTTTATCTCGTTACCTATTATAGGAGCATTTAATGCATATCTCATCAACTCATTAAATGCTCAACACATGTAAAGTGGACACATGTTGTAAACTCTAATTCTCTACTATAAAAGAGAATGCTTGTCAAGCAGTAAATGCATAATCTTGTAATTAATGTGATACACATTAAAGAGTATTTACTTATCTGATTCAACTTGGCCGTTGAACAATTTAGCGAGTGAGAAAAGTTCATACTTAAACCATAACTAAGGTTTTGTGCTTAAGTTAGACAGCGTATCACCTAAATTTTCATTCAACTAATATATTGGTATTTCAGAATTGTTAAATTCTTTGATTAATTTTTAATAAGAATTTTAAACGTTGAAAAAATCTTCTTTTTTTTGTATATTTTGTGTTTAAACTGCCTTACGCATTGTTACTCTAAATTGTTTAAATACTACATTCAAATTACATAAAGAATTATTTAACTTATTGGCTTTTGGTCAAAGAATAACGACAAACTTTTTTTATTGTCTTGTTAGGTAAGCGAACTCTGAAAAAATTGTGTAAATGTAACGAACTTTAATAAAGTATCCAATATGCACATCTTAATGATAAGTCACGTTATAAATTGTGCCACGCGTCAGAATTTTTAAGTATGACACGTCATCAAAATGTGCAGATTTAAATACTTTATGAAAATTCGTTACGTTTACACAACTTTTTCAGAGTTCACTATAAAAAGATCATTCGTATTAATTGACGAAAACCCCAACTTATTTCTTAAATTGTAATCACTCTATAAATGAACAACTTCACGCATGATTGATTGATGGTCAAGTTCACATTTCATTCAATCAAGGCGCAAAAATATGTCGGTCTATCATCTAGAACCACATATTTAAATATAAGTTTTGATTTTAGTTTTTTTTTTTTCATTCGGCTACTATTTTTCTTGGCTTTTTTGTTTATCATTGTTAATACTACGTAATATTTACGTGAGAAACACTTGGAATCAAAACTCCACTTGCAAAAGTAACCCTAAAGGATATATTAAACAATTATCCACTTATTAAAGCATATATATATATACGTATACAATCGTAGTCACGCTCAGAATTGAATAACATAAAACATGCATACATGTACGTTATGTATAAAAACAAAGAACATGGTTAATGAATATAGGCCGGATAAAATTCATTGAAATAACTCATTACAAGTTACACTAATAATCTCTACCAAAATATAAGGTTCTTGGAATTAATGGCAAGGTCCATGGCATAATACGTAATACGGATTAGAAGTTTAACCAATAACACGACACCTATAAGATCTTGTAGATCTATGTGGCTAATTAAAAATGAGATTAATCAAACTATTGGCTTAAACTATTGGTTTATTAACTATATAAAATCGCGTTTGTCGTTCTCCAACTCTTGACGTCCACGAATAACTAATTTTTTTAACTGCACGAATAAATGATTTGCTATAGACTAATATTATGGGATTTTCTGTTGGATATGATATGAGCTGAACACATCTCGACCAAAATTAATTGGTGTTTCATGGAATACTTAAATTTGACAAATAAACACATGACACCTACAAGATCTTGTAGATCAACATGGCTAACTCAAAAATCACCTTAATCTAATGATTGGCTAAACGTTGTCAAATCATCAAGTACAATGAGAATGGTGTGATCCAAATGGGTGGACTGAATAAAGTGTCTAACTTAGTTTGGTGAACTAATAGAGCACCTTTGTTGTCCTTCATAAACTTAATTAATTTTCTAATTACCTTACGTATTGCCTACTTTAATTTGTCTAAGGGGGATGTCATTCCCGAATAAAAGCAAGAATATAATTCAACTCAACTACATTTTGCTCAATTATTAGATTGAATATGTTTATAAAGAATTGTTTACAAACGAATTTGAGATGAAATTATGTCTAAAAAAAACAGGTATATTATATTATTTCACCTTTAACTTGTAGTGAAAACCATGCACTTCGTTTTAAGAATGAGTTTTGGTTTGTTGTTTCACTTACTAACCCAGTCACTGAATTCTTCTTTGGGTCATATAACCTTTGGTTGTCACATTTGAAATTTACTACTAGTTTTCATGGTTCGAAAAGATTGTTGTGAACGTACAAGTCCATCTAAATGTGACATTATGGTTACTGTTTTGTTAGAAGGAGCTACCACTCTTCTCGGCCTTTTTTTTGGAATGATAACTAACTTTTTTTTTTTGAACGGCATTATTATTAAGCACCGACTAGCAAGAGACTAGTGGGCAAAAGAAAGAAGTAAGGCAGTTACAAACGATTAGTACAAGCCGCAATTGGGTCGGCAATCCAATCTAACCAAATGGAACGATAACTAACTATCTCACAATATTTACACCACAAACTATCTCACAAGTCCTAAGCAGGATTTGAACCCACAACCATTTAGTTGATCCAGAAGCTTCTCACACAACAAGAAAGACCAATATGACACAAGCCCTTTGGTACAATTTTCTCGGCCTTATTCTGAACATTGGGTTCAGTGAACCTGATTGAGGTGATATTTAATCCCAGCCACACCTTTCACCAGTAGCGTGTCGAATATAAATCCCAGTCACGGTCGCAATTAATTTACGTCTTTACTTTGGAGCTAGCTTGCACTTACTTTTTTTTTAATGGTAATGGTTGAATTTTTTGGTAAAGTTATAGACTGAAACTCAAAAAGAAGCTTGACATCCTAAAAAGAAGTACTTGAATCATAACCATTTCACTTTAAAAGATCCTGATAACAAACATTGAAGCTAGCTTTTACTTACGCCTCGTATTCTTCTAACAATCTCGTCAATCAGTTCAATATGGGCAGCATTAAGAATTGTCTCCCATTTATAAAGGAATCATTGCCAACTCCATTTATCCAGCCAAGTTCCCTGCACATTCGAGAAACTAATTTTCTAGCAATCATTGACGACGCTGATTGTTTTAAATTGCTGTAGAGTTTGCATCCACTTATTTACAATCAAATCTAGAATGTTGTTGCACTTATCAAATTTCTCATTGTGTGGCTGAAATAGAACTAGACACAACTTTGTCGAACCATATTTGACGCCATCCAAAAATTTCTTCTAGAAGTAAACACGTCTTTTCCGAAAAAAAATTATCATATTCGTTTCTTTATAAGAAACTTTCTTATAAAACTGTTATAGTTCTCTTTTCATGTAGATGTTCTCTAGTGTTACTGTATACATTAAAATAGCGAGCAGATCGATCGATTATGTATGTACCTTATGTTTTATGATGAAAAAACATGTTCTACCTTCACATTAAACAAAAGTACAAAAATTATTTAGGGTTTTACATTACTATATTTAACAGACTATGTGAAAACATATGTCTAACTGAAGTTCTAGATCTTGAAATGTAGCAAGATAATACTGTAATTTATATCCAACAGTCATTTCAATCACAACTATCCAAAAAAAAACTATTCTAGAAATAAAACTTACTAATCTCTTGCAATGTCACTAGCATGTATGATGTGTAAGAATTGTTCAGAGGTCCATTTAATAACGAAGACCAGCATATATAGCGATGGTGAAAAGTCATGAAAAAGGATAAACTAGGAAAGGGTGTTCTCTGTCTTGGATGGTTACAAATTTAGAATTGCAAGAAAGCATTGGTAACAGTAATTGAGTTAATGAGTTTGTTGTTAGAAAGCATTGGTAACTACTATCTCACACATAAACAGTCACACTTTTTCAAAAACTAGTAATAGTGGGAAATGATAAAGATAAGGCACATTTATTCCAAGGGACATGGAAAGTGCCTTTGTGAGTCTATATAAGGGATGGGAATATTCTCCACTACTGCCTCACATCCTAATTCAATACCGTAGTTTGTGCTCTAGTTTTATGGACAGTAGTACCACAAACCAAAATATGATGCTTTACCTTATTGAGGAAAGCTGTCTACATATTAGGGTTTTCTAGTTATGTCAATTGCTACATATAGCTGGCATAAACATTAGATCCATATATGTTACTTCTTGTGCATACATCATGCCTGTATAATTTAGGTGAAGATGGAAAGGTAAAGGGTGGTGACAGAAGAGAGTGAGCACACATGGTCTTTCCTGCAAATAATATAGTTTCATGTATGCTTGAAGCTATGTGTGCTCACCCTCTATCTGTCACCCCCTATCTCTCTCTCTCTTTATTTATGTATATGTGTGTCGTTAATTGTTGTCGTGAGTCAAGGGTATGAGTTTAAGAGAAGGAATGATGACAGAAGAGAGTGAGCACAGATGGGCCTTTCTTGCATGATATTAGATGGAGATCGACATATAGTGTAAATAAGGATTCATATGCTTGAAGCTATGTGTGCTCACTCTCTATCTGTCACCAACCACTCTTATTTCTCATGCTCTAATATGAGTCCGTGTGATATTAATAGAGTAGTTATTTATATTTTTACCGAAAAGTAGATATGGTCTTTTTGCAAGTTGCAGGTATGCCTGAAACTCTATCATACAAGTGCTCATTATCTGTCACCGTAAAGTCTCTCAGTCTCTCTATCTCGTTATTTATGTGTATACGAATTGTTATCTTCTTGCTGTTCATCGTTGTACCGTGTGAGTTAAGGGTAAGGGTGTAAGGGAAGGAGTAGTGACAGAAGAGAGTGAGCACAGATGGGCTTTTCTTGCATGATATTAGATGGAGATATATAGTTTATTATGTAAACAAGGATTCATATGCTTGAAGCTATGTGTGCTCACTCTCTATCTGTCACCAACCACTCTTATCTCTTTTGCTCTAATAAGAGTTTGTGTGGCGTATAGACTAATTTTTTATATGCTTGCAGAACAATGGACATGATCTATTTTCAGGTTAGTAAATCAAGAGTTTAGCTAGTGTCCTCTTTTCAATAGACATATGTTTATTTTGAATCTTGACTTATTGTTTATGTAATGGGGTTGTGATTCAACATTTTATTATCTACCGAAAAAGGATTTCAAACAAAGAACAAGGTAGAAAATAACAACCTTATGCAACTCAACTCTAATGTTTTCTGCAAGGACCGGAAAACCCTAAATGGGGTAAACAAGACCTGAAGAATAGTTTTATATTGTTTCTTGAACTTTTCTGTAAATTGGCTATTTCATCTTTTTGAAAGATTAAATCTACAAATTGGTAGATATATGATCTGTTGTTGGAATTTTTAGTTACTTGTTTATGTTACGTGTGCAGGTTTAGCGAAGCTTATCTGTTACTTAAGTTTCGTCTGAAATTATGCGCTGATCGATTAAATCTGCAAAAAGTATTACTAGCTGTTTATTATTGGTTAAATACTAGTCTTCTTAAGCTTTTCCTACCTTTGAAGTTGTCCCCATGAATGCATGATTCAGGATTAATATATATTAGATAGTCCCATAGACCCATACTCATTATTATTCCACTTAAAAAGGGTCACCCCTTTCTACAAAATGTCAAAAAGAATCATTTTATGACAAATAAAGAATTATAATCTTTGAAGCACCATATATACTGACCTATCTTTTTTATTTCTTATTTGGTTCTCATTGTTTTTCTTAAGTTCATATGCTTTAAAAGTGGTAAATTAGAAAAAGAAAATGATTTACATTAGAGTACTGTAGAGTTCATTCTAAATGTAGTACTAATGTAATGCAAAAATTTCTCTACTTTACTTACTGAATCGGGTTTTTTTAATTTGTCATGGGTGTGATGATGTGTATTCTCCACTTTGTAGAGATCAAGGAGAGAGGTACTTGTATACCGATCTATTCATTTCATTTATTTATTTCTTCGAACTGGGGCATATATCTATTGGTAGAGGAAGCAAGAAGCTATCTCCATTGAAACAAAACAAAAGGTGAACCACCAAACCAAGCTGAAGTGTGCACTGTGATATTTCCAGGAAACGGAAATCAGTTCCAGATGATTTAGATCTTTCTCACATATGCATAATGAAATGTACCAAGAATGTGGATAGACATAAAAAAATTCGATTTGGTTGGGTTTATGTTTGTAGCACCAATATAATATTTGGAGTCTATGAAATCCTTTTAGTTGAATGAATATGGTTTCATCTCATGAGATCGTGTTTTTTTAATGGCCCCATAATTGTATAAAGAAACTAACAAGCGAAGACAGAAACTGCAAAGCGCCATTGATATATACTAAGTTAATCTCATGTTTTCCACTGCTTGAAATCCAAACAAAACACAATAATTTGACATATTGCAAAGATTTTTACTCTTAGATCCAGAAAATTCCAACTAAAGTAAACTTGTTCCATGAGATCATGTTATCTTAAAAGTTAATGTACATTAATTAGTTCATTTTCTTTACAATTGGCATCGTACCTACGAGTTCAATTCCTATGGGTTTGGTAGGACGGACTGAAATGTCAAATGAATGGAATAACCGACGTAATGAAATAAATAGTGGAATGTAATGATTCATTACCATTATTAATCATGTTTGATTTGTATGATATGACGTAATGGAATCATGATAAAAAGACTAAAATGCCCCATTAATGATAGAAAGTTAATTTAATATGTTAGTTAATGGTGGAGTTTTATGTAATTTGATTCCATGGACATATACCAAAGTTAATTTAACATGCTATATGTGGCATCAAACGTAAACTAATAAGATTTAATACGAAGAATTAATATACATGGACATATACCAAAGTTGCAATTTATGTCCCTTCGAATACGATACACCCTCGTTAGCAAAGAAAAAGATGATTGTGCGTGTATAATTCGATTTATAAGATAATGTATTCTATTTTCAATTCTCAGTTGATCTTGTAATCATTTTTCTTTGAGATGTTGAGATGGAAGTCCCCTCCCCTACACTGCATTAGATCCTTAATTAGTTACCACATGGATATTGCAAGAAGTGATTGTACGTGTACTTTGATGGATCTTGCATTCACCAAAGTAGAGATCGAACTTGAAAACAAGGAGCTAATACAAGCGATGTTGCTAACTAAACTTGATAAATCCAGATTGCTACGAAATAAGAAAGTGATCGATGATTGTACGTACACAAGAAAAAATCATTGAGAGACGGCTCTTTCAATTCAGAGTAAAGAATAAAGGCCTTGCAACATATAACTAGAACTATCTGATAAAGCTAACACATTCCACAAATAACAATTAAGTTTCATATCATATCTAACTAATGAAAGTATTCTTAATCATAATTATTCGCCTAAAACTAGTTCCATTTATTGGTTTGTAATTATAAACATATCCCAGATAAAGCATGGATATACATCACTATTTCACAAATAAAAGTACTGATGGGCCATCTACTGCACTGGGCTGGACAGCTCATATGTTAACATACCATTAGGTTCTTGGGATGGAATTTACTGAATTGACATGTAACACAGATAGTAAGTTATTTTAAATCATTTCCACGGTGGCTTAATGTTAAAGTATCCCTAAAGTCTCGTAAGTAAGCACGGTTCAAACCACGTCAAGTGAAAATCTTGGATGATCAAGGAAAAGGGATCTTTCTCCGCGTACCCATTTTCAAACGGAAACTTATTTTAGTGCCTTAAATAACTTTAGAATAGTACAATTTATACATTTTTCTCAGTATATTTAGTTCGCTCAGAAAGAAAAAATAGGACTGTTGTATTTCTTTATCGTGGTTAAAGGGTATATTTTATGAATATGACTAATTAACAACACACATTATATTAATCTGTACGTGTTTATTGGATGTAATGATCTAGCTAGTTATTATTGCATATTTTGAGTTGAATGTAACATGATCAGTTAAACCATAACAAGAACATAAAGTGAAGAAGAAAATGTCATTGCATATGAGATAGATGTAAGTCCAATATCATTTACTCATATAATATAATTCGTATGTATAACAAAAACAACCCGACTCTTAATATGAAATGAGAGCATAAATCACTAAGAACTAGATAATTACAACTGAATACATTTTTTCTTGAAATCAAAATGTAAAACTCGAGCTTGGTCATTGTAGATGATCACGCAGTCAAAAGAAAAACAACCTGAAAAGATATGAACAAGATAACGAAACCCGAAAGTTCATGAGAAAGAGTAACATCCTTTGAGGTGTAGAAGTAGTAATACGGCAACGAGTAGTTCTTTTGTCCAATGGGGTCATTCGGAGTCGCAGGGACCACTACTAGTTTAGGGGGAGGTGGTGGTGCATTGCTGCCCATTTCGATATAAGAAGGTGGTGGACATGACTTAGCCTTGGGGCTAGATTTAGGCGTCGTTGGCGGTGGTTTTGAGCTAGATTGTGGTGGTGTCCCACCGTATATGGGAGTTAAATATGGTGGTGGCTCTGGGTCAGTGGATTTTGGGGATGGTGGCGGCTTTGACTCAACAGGTGGAGGTTTTGACTCGACAGATGGAGGCTTTGACACGATAGGTGCAGGTGGTGGGGAACATATGAGTGGGCATGTGCCACATTCACTAATGCATAGTAAACTCGCATCTGTTGAATCTCGTCTAGGTAAGGGTGCGACTCCTGTAGCAAATGTTAAGACCAATAGGAAACACAAGACAAGAGTGTGTTGTTGCCCCATAAGCATAAAATGTAGTAGTACTTTGCGAGAATGTGATTGTGGTAGTTGTGTGTTAAGAAACTTGTGGTACTTCAGTTGTTTTGTGACTTTATAGACTAACATCAAGGGTTTATGTAATGTAGCTCTTTCACAAAGCTTTCAATTTAAGATGCTTCTACTGACCCTTTTTCGTACAGAGGAGATATACCACACAAAGTAATTGTATATTACACACTGAATATTGCATTTAGAGTTTTGATTTTGTCTTTATGAGATCGAATTTTATTTTAAGTACTGTATCACCAATAGAGAGTCATATATAATTTGCAACTAACCATTTCCAAACAAGAACGCGTTACTGTGCTGTACTTTTACCATTATCGTATATTCGTATTAATGCATAACAGTGACTTCTTTTAACTAAAAGCCTAAAACTCTTCAGTTGTTCCATAGACTAAAGTTACTTGTCATCCAATATTCAGTTGTTCCATAGACTAAAGTCACATTTTTATTTTTTCGATAATACGTAAATAATACCTATAAAGAGAAAAACTTGTTGATCTGCATGCAATATACAAATATAGTTGATGATTACATGTAAGTAGAAAAGAGATTTGTTATTTCTTAAATAAAAGCAAGTAGGTACAGTAATATTGTATGGATGCTTTTCTCTCTATACAATCAACCTTTTGTGGAGCATAAGTTCTGTCACCCTTTATGCTTTCCTCTTTGTATGCACAACATATATCCTTTACTTAAAGACATGTATTGTGCATCAAATCCTTTTGTAATACTTTTTTTCATCCAAAGAATCTACAACTTTGATATGTTGTTCTAGAGAGTTTTTCATTCAATTCTCATGACACGACAACATATCTTATGGGTGAAACTTTTATTACTTGTCTGTAAAACTTATTAACTCAAGTATACACGATGTTTGGTACTCTAAACAAGTTTCAACAACTTCAGCAGGCTCGGTTAACAAATATGTGCCTATCAGGTAGAGGTGGCAAGAATGACGCGTTTGATAACTAGTCAAAATGGGTTGGACGAAAATGGGTCATGTTTAGAACAAAACGAGCTTGGTTGGGTTGGGTGACTATTTGTCCATTTTTTTATAATCAATTTTATAATTATTAACATAAGTATACTGATTACACAAATAGTACTATTACTTTGGTAATTTAAATGTTTGAATAAATTGATTTTGAAGGTTTATGGAAAGAAAAAAATACATTGTGGCGCTTTCAAAACCTTCAATTTATTTCCTTTTAAGCAAACTCGTTAGAGATAATATCCAACCCGAATCTACCATTTCATAGTTAAATGGGTCAAAATTATTCTAAACAAGTTTCAACCACTTAAGTAAGTAAAGTTAACTAGCTGTCATGAGCATACCACGTCTGCAAAGAGCAAACCACTAGTAGTCATCATGCATCGAAGATTAGTAGAATATATTGCATAGAAATATACAATAAGATCAAAGCTATATGACATGTGAATTTAAATACAAAAGATCAAAGCCATATGTAAACAGAATATCTTAATACATTTCATACTGCAGAAACTAGCTTTACATGGTCATTAGTTTTGTGATCTGAATCGAGATTCAGCAGCAGCTACCTCTGGAGAAAACGCTGGAGTGCTGCTACATTTCCTCTCCTAAGTCAAAGGGGCATAGTAGATACAATTAGATATTACAAGAAAGGGTAAAAGCCATACAATACCAACGTACTTTCTGAAATTTACCACAATGAACCATTTACTTTTTTATTACCGATATGACCAATGTATTTTCAAATTATTTTTCAACTTGAACAAAACGTTTGTACCGTTAGTTATTATGTGACAACGTTAGTCAATTTAGCTAACGATCGTTTGAGGAAGTTTCAAAAATCGTCCCTGTGGTTTTAATATATTTTTCTTTTTTTCGAAAAAAAAAATTTCGAAATTTTTATAAAAAATTTTGAAAATTTTTTTTTTTTGAAAAAAAATTTTCAAAATTTTTTTCTAAACTTCTTTTTTTCGTAAATTTTTTATGTGTATAAATTTTTTTTCGAATTTTTATTATAAAAATTTTCTCGATATTTTTTATAAAAATGTGTAAAAATTTTCGAAATTTTTTTTCGTAAATATATTTTTTTTTCGAAAATTTTTACACATTTTTATAAATTTTTTATTTTTTTGATAAATTTTTTTTTTTTCGAAATTTCGAAATTTTTTTTTTCAAAATTTTCAAAAAAAAAAAATTTTCAAAAATTTTTCAAAAAAAATGTTCTAAAAAAATATATATTTTCGAAAAAATTTTCAAAATTTTCAAAAAAAATGTTCTAAAAAAATATATATTTTCGAAAAAATTTGCAAAAATTTTTCAAAATTTTTATAAAAATTTCGAAATTTTTTTTTTCGAAAAAAAGAAAAATATATTAAAACCACATGGACGATTTTTGAAACTTCCTCAAACGATCGTTAGCTAAATTGACTAACGCTGTCACATAATAACTAACGGTACAAACGTTTTGTTCAAGTTGAAAAATAATTTGAAAGTACATTGGTCATATCGGTAATAAAAAAGTAAATGGTTCATTGTGGTAAATTTCAGAAAGTACGTTGGTATTGTATGGCTTTTACCCTATTTAGTAATGTTTTGCTAAAGCCTCTATTATTTTAGAAACAGATAAAAGGGACTAAGTTATATTTTAAAGATATAATAATTTGTATTATACAATAACCGAATAAACGAACGAAAAACTATACTTTTACAATGAGATAACTATTTTAGACACGACCCGTCGAGGAAACGAAACATAAATTTATAAAATATTATTTTATATTTTATAATTGTCAGCTAGAAGATAACATAACAATTGTTGTAAAAGCTTTACAAACATCGTTTAAACATAAGTGGTAACCTTAAAACGCACGTTTACGCCTATGCAAGAACTTCTTATTTAATTAAGTGGTGATTTCGGAAACGGGTCAAACTATTTGGTTTAATCATTTACTCACACTTATTATATAATACTTGCAAAGCAGTATATACATCACATTAATCTTTGGATTGTTTGTCTTTGTTATATAATTCACAATATGAGTTATATAAGGGTTATTTTCATATGTAATATATACAGAATATATTACATACTTTGCGTTCACTTTTCAATTTATTTATTTAACCAACCACCAAACTATTACCACTTGAAAATCTAAATATTTTATCAACGTGTCGAGTTGACGTAACCATTCATCGGGAAATCCAAATACATTATCCTAGGCTAGTGGGACTTAGCCGTTAAGATTAGTTGCAACTTCTTGATCGAGCCGCTTCGTCTTCCGTTCGTGTTGTGCATATTAGATGCCTATCTGTCAATCGTTCTACATCATCAATGTGAGTTCATAATCTCGCTTTTTAATCTTTTGAATGTTTTATAAACCCGCGAGGAGGATACTTGCTTGTTTACAACTCTTTTAATTACTCGGTTGTCTTGTAACAATGTGATTGCTTTTAAAGGATATTGTGAGTTTATAGCCCCACGTTTTACATGTTTTATATATATTTTTGGGGTGAGAACATGCTTGTTTACAAATGCATTTACATGATTGTTTACAAATTGGTTTACATACTCATTTACATAGCTCGCTATGGGATACATTACTTGACTTCATTTTTGGTCACG
The DNA here is from genome assembly GCA_026074375.1 of Tanacetum coccineum. Classification (NCBI taxonomy): domain Eukaryota; kingdom Viridiplantae; phylum Streptophyta; class Magnoliopsida; order Asterales; family Asteraceae; genus Tanacetum; species Tanacetum coccineum. The sequence continues at coordinate 83,227 of BQNB010003886.1, forward strand.
AATGCATACTTTACTTTTGAAATGATTACGGATTAGCTTAAGCGGATTGAACTGATAACAATACAGTACTGCCCGGGTGTTCTTGGAGGGGACACCGGTAACGGGAGTACATATTCTTTAAAAAAATTGTTGACTTGAATATGGTAGTTTGGAACTAATTATTATGAATAGAGTTAATATTGAATGTATTTGAAAATATTGTGTATATAAATTTAATTTATAATTAATATATTAATTATTACTTATAAACTTAAATTTATATTGAATTTATTGAATTGTACATTTTGTTTATATTATTTTTAAATTTTTAAATCTATTTTACCCAATAAATATTGATCACAACTCAATATTACTTATTAACCAATAAATAAACCCATTTTTGAAAATATTTTGAACTTCATAACCAAATCCACTATAGGCCCGCGATGTGTTCAATGCTATCGGGGAACCCATTGTATACGGGAATACAAATCTTTTTATAAATGCTGGGTGTTCTTGGATGGGGGAACCTAGTGATGGGTATATATAAGTCTAAGTCACGCATCATGAACTTGCTAAATCACTTGGCTGGTTGTGCAGCCCTAGCACGAATGTTTTGATAATAGATCTGATTCGGGTTGTGATCCCCGGTTGGTGTGATTTGTTATCAATGGGCAAAACGACCGTATATAGCATGTTGTCTACGCGAATGCTATAAAATAGATCTATTCAGGATTGACAATCCCCGTTCGGGTGATTAGCTATCACTGGACAAACGAACGTTATAACATGTCGGATTACGATTGGTTGGGCCTACAGGATCCACAATACTTACATATGAACTCTTACTGTTATATTAGTACATCGGTTTCATGAACTTAGAGTAATTATAATCATTGTTTTATACTCACATGGATATTTACTGTGCCTTGAATAAAGTGGCAATACATACTTAAAATATTTTGGTGACATTAAATTGGTCATGCATTCTTTATAAATCTTTAGGATAAGATTGATACTTTTGGTGACATTAAATTGGTCATGCATTCTTTATAAATCTTTGGGGGGTAAAAGCCATAGAATACCAACCTACTTTCTGAAATCTACCACAATGAACCATTTACTTTTTTATTACCGATATGACCAATGTACTTTCAAATTATTTTTCAACTTGAACAAAACGTTTGTACCGTTAGTTATTATGTGACAACGTTAGTCAATTTAGCTAACGATCGTTTGAGGAAGTTTCAAAAATCGTCCTTGTGGTTTTAATATATTTTTCTTTTTTTCGAAAAAAAAAATTTCGAAATTTTTATAAAAAATTTTGAAAGATAGTGTAGGAGCTTTAATATCTCTTTAACAGCTTTGAACGACTGGAGTGGGCCTTTGTGGATGTGGTGAGACTAAGATTTCTTTCCTGCTTTCCCACACAATATCATTCTTCAAGAAGTTTTGCATCTGATCAGTGTGGTATTGATGCTCATCTCCTGAAGTGCATCGTTGTCTTAACATTTCATCAACAACTTTGCGTAGTTTTGCTTCATCAACAGTTTGTGACATTTCATTCACAAGTTCTTGTGATACTTTCTCAGTAGGAATCTCATCATCATCTGTGGCATAAGAATGTGTCCAAAAATCAAAGTCATCTAATTGTTCTTGATTACCTGACGTTGATGGACCTAGTTCACTTTCATAGTCTTGACCAGATGATGATTCTCCAAACACATAGGTTCCATGCTCAGACGTCTTCTGCCTCTTTGCACTATTCTCCCCCTCAAGATGAGCATCATCATGAGGATCGTCCTGATCTCTTGGGCGAACGACAGAAGGTCTACAAGGAGTATCTGACATATGATGTCTTTCAAACTTGTACTTGAGTGCGAGCCAAATGGGTAAGTCATCCTGTTGCAACTGAGGATTGTCTCACATGGTCAGATATAATTGGTATTGCTATTCTTGTGCAGAAGCTGAAGTGGCTTGAGTCGGGTGCACATGCAAAATATGCCCTAACATGTAATTCCTAACAGATGAATCAACCTGAGAAGGAATATAGTTAGAGATAGCATTGTAAATTTGCAAAGAAATCTGTGCCCGAAGATTCTCGCGTTCTTGCTGTATTGCATCTGCAATTATCTTTGCCACATCCGCTTGACTCTGTTGTCTTTCCATTATGAGCCCCTGTGCAACATATACTGGAACTTGTGTCTTTGTAAGCTCCTTGACTTGATCATATACCATTGTGGGCAACGACTCTTCCATGATTTCTTATAGATATTGAGCAAGCACATTAAACTTCTTTCTCGGCATGTACCTTGTCTTTAGATGTTCAAACAAATACCCATAGCGTCCTTGCAATTCATCAAAGAAACTCTTGTATCGTTTGAAACGTCCTGGCTTGGGCTTAAACAAGGATAAGAGTCGGTTTGTAGCAGATATTTTGGATTTTGATGAAAATGATGATGGTGTTGAAGATGAAGGTAGTGGATCAGTGACTGTCAATTCTTGAAGTTTCTTAGTATTCGAAGATATGAGAGTAAAATGAGTCCTAGGGGATCTAATTGTTGTGGGGGATGGTGTACTCCTAGACTCCTCTACATGCTTCCTCTTTTCCTTTCTTCTCAACTCATGATCATCCTCTACTGACTCTTCCTCCTCTTCAATAGCATTTATAGGTTGTTCAGTAGCAGTTATCTCCACCTTCGGACTTTACTTATTACTCCTGGGCTCTAACCTAGTGCCGGGAACAGTTTGAGTATCATCTTGCCTAAGGGTAGAGCTATTAACCTCAACATTTTCTACATTCTCTGCTCCTTCAACCAATTTCTCAATCTCCTCAGCAATCAAGTGCTCCTCAACTTTTTGTACATTTTGCTTTGCTTCAACCTCATCATGACTTTTCTGCTCAGCAAGGCTTAGTTGAATTGTATCTTGTAAGATTATGTCATCAGCCTCAGCATTAGTTGGGATTTATGTTGGTGGAGTAAGTCGAGTTGATCGTCTTTGAGGAATACGAAGTCTAATAACAGTAGACTTTCGTGGAGCACTTGATTCTGTATCATCCGTCTTAGGGTTAGGTGACCTAGGGGCGCTAATTTTCCTATGCGTTCTTTGGGTAGACTCAATCGGTTGTGACTGAGTCGTAGGACCATCAACCCCAAACACCGCAACATACATTCGATAGTTCTCCGTATGCTTCATTTCATCGGTTATCATCCAACTCGGAATTTTCATTCCAACTTCGTCATTATGCTTCCCTAAATTGAATGTGTTCTTAACCATCATATCATCGTCCAAATTGTGATACTTATCACGAGCTCTTCTCGAGATCTCAGGAAAAGCAGTCATGTAGTGACTCACTATAAGCTTTGTGAATCTGGGATAAGGAATCAGTGTTGATGGATGTTCGAGTGAGTAGTGAAGTCCTTCCCAAAGCAAGTCAGCATAGTCAACATGTATGTTATTGACAAAGCAATACAACATCTGCATGATCTGCAAAGGTGATGAGGTGTCATTTTATACACTATTTAGGAGTCATTTATCCCCCTAAATCATGCAAATATTTGCCCACATTACGTGCTTGATCATTTATTTTTAGGTTTTTAGCACTTGGATGACATTTGGAGGAAATACACGTGACTTGGGCTTATTTGGAAAAGAAACGGACAATATTACAGACCTACACCAAATCTTTTAAAGATTTATGCATACAGTGCGTGGAGACGGCGTCGCAGGCATAAAGCGACGCCGTCGTGATCTATCTGGTGACAACGTCAGAAATCTAGCGACGACGTCAGGACGTGGCCGACTTAAAGAGGATCTAGAATCATCTACGTGGCGAAGACATCAGGACTTTAAAGCGACGCTGTCGCAGCGATTTTCCTATATATATTAAACCGAAATTAGGGTTTTAAGTGTGTAACTTTGTATAATTTTGGGGAGACGAACCCTAGTCATTATAGCAGCTTTTTAGGTCATTTTTAAGGCTTCGAAACCCTATTGTAACTACCTTCAATCCATGTTTTAGTCAAGTAAGATTATTTATCATTAATCATTCAATATGTCTATGTGTTGTTTGATTGATTTATGTTCGTGCTTTATCTTTAACATGCAAGGCTAAACCCTCATTTGTATTTACTTACGATTGCATGAAACTTAGGTTGTAGATCCTTTTGATGTTGCTTCTTGTTGATGGATGTGCGCGTTAGGCTCTAGAAAACTAGCCATAAGATAT